>APFE030859678.1:34939-46697 GCA_000404065.3 Pinus taeda
TCTTTAATACAATATACATATAAACATTTACAAAGACAATCTACAATACAAAGACATAGAATAAATAACTTACGAATGGATTATATTAGTTTCTACCTTTAGCGTGTTCCTAGTCTCTACAATGCTTTTTAGCTGATTTTATTAGAATTCTCCTTCACCTCAAGCACTTGAAATTTCTACAAGGAAAATAACATTTTCCATCTTCGGAATCCCTTGATGTCGATCCCACATATCCTTGGTCTCCTTGAGGAAAGTTATGTGACATTTTTTGTCACCAAACTTTCAGTGATGATTTTTTTCAAATATTAACCTCAAAGTAAGCCTACAACCTTTCCAAAAAATTGCAACTAATATATATAGCAACTATGTCAAAGTTATATGATGTTAGGGCCTCCACACACACACTAAAATATCCTTTTATATTAATATAATATTTAATATATATTATTAGTTATATATTAATAATATTATATTTATTTTAATTAGCCAAACTAATCAAAAGCAATTCCCATATTAGACAAGGTGCCCTCAGAAAAATAAGCCATTAATAGTTGAAATTGAACATTATGCAACGGTTATTTACCATTTGTAGAAAATTGGACAACACAGTTTCATGTTGGATATAACATTGAATATTGAACAATAAAAGAACTATTGTCAATTATTTGACAATCAGAGGGATTATAGGAAAATGTGTGATAATATATAGGATAAAGAATTCCATCCAATATTCAATTGGTAAAGAATTTTCATCATATATTCAAGAGTAATCGAGATTTTATAAAAAAATAAATAAAAAAATAAATAAAATAAAATATCATTTAAATTCCAACAATTTTATGATTTTAACCATTCCTTCGGATTTCACCGTTAGAATTTCTGCCCAAATGAAGTAGTGGGTCATGATGTTGGATCGAGAGAGCTATATATATATGCCTCATTTTTAAGTAATTAGGAAGAGTATTTTTATGCATTGAAACTCTATCAAAATTTAGTTGGAAAAAGGGTTGGGATGTGTTGAAGCTATTGTAAAGGAAGAATTTTGAAGTTCATTTTGGGCTATTAGTGATTCTCTATTCACATGTAATTCTAAAAACCCCTTTGTAATTTGATTTTTGCAAGATATTAATACAATTATAGAGTTTCTCACAGCGAATCGTGTCTTTACACTTGATGCTTGTGTGGAATTTGATGTAATTGTGTGAAATAGAGGAAACCCAAAATATATAAGATTGTTTTCTTTAATTTTTGTGAATTTTATCAAGGTGACATGTAGTATCCTTGATTGCTTTGTAAATCCCACATGGGATGGTGTTAAAAGGCATAAATTAAAGTTGTTTTGTATTCTACAGTTGAATTCTTAATTTCTCAATTGTTTCTTTGATGTCAATAGTCTAGGAATGTATTCTTAATTTCCCATCTTACTTTATTGATATCTATTCTCCATGCTTTCAATTTCTCTCATCAAATACTCATAACCATTATGTCAAACCCAAAGTGTATGTAATATCAAAACTGAAAATATGTGGAAAACATACCCATAAATGTATTTATAAAATATTGGTATTTTTCAAAATTTCCTAGAAGAAAACAAAACACCTGAAACAAAAAATTGAAAACTCATATTTGGATGTTCCCAAGATCTGCATTGTAGCATAACATATTGTGACTCTTGGTCACCAAAATATCATGGTGCCATTGTTGGGAAGACATGAAGCAATTTCTTGGGTGAAATGACAATCTTACCCGATCTTGTGGGTGAAAAAAATATGAATTTACTAGTTGTGCAATCCACCTAATAGCTCCATTGTTCATAACATACTCATTTGTCAAATCCATTATCACTGTCATTCTCACTATGAATGCCACATTGAAATCTGACAAATCCAGTTAACCCATTTCAACATGTTCGTCACTAACCTGTTTTATTAATTCAACAAATAATTCCTAATAATCTTCATATTCACATTCCAGCTTCCATTAAAAGGCATACAAGAAATAATTTGAACCCAAATTTTCTTCCTCCAATACCAAATCTTGAACAAATTGTATATCAATATAACTAAAGAAATAAGTACTTGAGTGCAAGTGCATCAACATCTTTACCACCTGTTATCCCTGGAGTAACTCCTCCTCCTCGACAACTAGAAACTCCACACATTTTCCCACCATTACCTTGGAATGTACCAAAATGCTAGTGCCCTCCACTAATTAGACCATTTACTACACCCGAATATATACTGAGGTGGAAGAACATAGTTAGGACTTCCATCTTCGAAACTGTAAGGAATCTGATATCACATCATATCAACATGGAAAAGAAAAATCCTCCCAACAAAATGTTAGCATGGACGGCTATAAGATATGCACCATTTGAATTGCTAAATGTGTTACATGATATGTTGGAACATCACATGAAAGTGTCATCCAATTTTAATGGTGAACATCAGAAGAACATATAAGTCCATTTTAGGATTTCACTGACAATTTCATGGTTGATGAAGAAGATGTTTTCATGAAACTATTTGTGTAGACATTATAAGCAGAAGTACGTAAGTGATTTTTCATTATTTCCCTTGTTCTATTACCTCTTGGGATGATTTGGAAAGACAATTTCATATCCAATGGGATGAAAAGAAGGATTTCAAATATTACCATATGGAATTCTCTCTATTAAAGAAAAAATCATTTAAGAATGTGGATGAATTTACAAAGATATTCAACAAAGTATATAACAAGATCCTGAATGAGATAAATCCTACTCCCATTGCAACCATGGTGAACTACATAATAGTGTTTGAGCCCAATTTTTATATCTTATTGAGAGAGAGAATACTAGTCACATTAGCGGTCATGCAATCTGATTATGTTGCTATTGAAGGAAAATGGACAACATCTAGGAAGTTGAAGAGGACCGAGAAGGAAGAACAAGAATAATATATAGAGAAGGAGAGAGGTGGTGAGAAAGACAAAGATAAAGGAAGAAATAAGGTAAAGGATGAACCAAATTATTCAAGTAAATATAGTTTTGAGGCTAAAATGGAAGAAATGACAAGACTCATTAGGAATCTATCAAATAAGATAGCTCGCATTGAGGCAAAAGGACAGAGAAGAAACCACACACAAAAATCTAGAAAACTAAAGTTCATTCGAAGGCCATTCAACCTCTAGATAATGTAGAGGGATAGGAGAATAGAAGAATAACTCATTCAACCCTTAGTAAGGAGGGTATTGAATTTCCAAAGAGATGAATCGTATGATGAGCCTAATCAAGAAGAAGACATCAACTAGGTTGAGGACCAAAATCCCACTTTTCATCTAATAGAAGTCAACTACACAAATTATTTAGCATTACAAGAGCCTTATGATATAAAATCTGTATGGGTATTATATGTTACATAGTATCAATAAATCACATATTATGTGATAGTGCAAAATCATAGAGGAAATATGAATTAGAACTGAAACTAGGAAGGTTGGCAAGAGGAGTGGGTCAAGCCAAAGTATCATCTTCCTAGGTGGATCCCAAGCCAACTTACCCATCCAACCTCCAACCTTGCAATGGAATGAGGAATCCAAAAGAACCCTCATACTAGATAATCAGGTGCTCAAAATTAGTGTTGGAATATTATTAAAAAAAAAATTAGATCAAAGAGCTAGTCATTCTAATTCCAACAGTGTGAACGACACTCAAATCCGAGCTCATATGTAGAAGTTAAAGAAAGTCAAAGTTCAGGTTTGACTTGTTCACATGGCAGGATTGGATGATGTGGCAAGGTCTTTCAATGAATGAGGAGGCACCGAATTGAAAGCTGCCATTTTCTCCTGCATGTCACAAATTGCAATCGCAGGAAGGTCGACGTTGGAAATTAGCCCCAAGCAGGAAAGGGTGTGATGTAATAGGGCAAGCGGGAAGGTTTTCAAGAAACAACTGGAGACACGATGCGATGGATCGCAATCACAGATCGACGAAGGGTTGGCATTATAGAATCAGCTACTGACAGGTTTGGGTTGCAATGTGATATCACAAGCGCAAATCGCAATGCTACAAAGTCCCACATATACAAGACCCCAGGTTATCTGTCGACTGCGAAATGCGAAAGGATGAGAGATGCGAAGTGACTTTAGGTTTTGGTTAATACTCCCATCTGGTCTGCCACATCACAATTACACATTGCTCTCCTTGTTCATAGACCATAAGCCCGCAAAAATATGTCCATTGAAATTTGCGATAAGATAGTCAGTGCCAACAGATTAAGGCCCACCACGCGGCAAAATTCTCACTCAGTTACCAAATTTTTGGAGCCAAATTCTGGGTTCCTATTGGATGTGGGGCATTTTGTGAAACGAATAGTGGGAAAATAAGGGAAAGTCATAACTTTTTCATTTTTTCACCAAATTGGTTGCAAAAAGAGGCTATATGGCCATTTTTTAGTATTTTGAACTGGTGGGAACAGGTTTCAGAAGCATTTGAGCTTTGTAAACACATATTTTTACACTTATGAGCATAATAGAGAGGCCCAAGATTTTGGGATTTGGACCAAGGTGACGTATCCCAGGAAGGGTGAACTCCTTTTATCACGGGTGAAAGAATCATACATCCCCATGAAGCCATATATGCCTTTTCTCTGCTCACAATTTATGCAGGTAAGATCAAGATAGTCATTTGGATAAGAGGTTTTTTGGGAGCAGCCCAATGTTGGAGGAGAAAATTTGTTAATTTTTCTTCTATTCTAGTTCATTTGCATTTGTTGGCAGTTATGCAAGAATTCTTCCAGTGGGGAGGCAAACAACAAAAGGCCTTTGATGCGTTGAAGGAAAATATCAGTACAACTCCAGTACTCGTACTTCTAGACTTGAGACAGTCATTTGAGATTCAAACAGATGCTAGTGACTATGCTATGGGTGCATTCCTCATGTAACATGGTAACCTATCTGTTTTCATTCAGAAACTTTTAATGGTGTAGTGATTAGCTATCCTACATATGACAAGGAATTGTATGCATTGGTGCAAAGTGTGAAAAAATGGAAAAAATACCTGATGGGTAAGGAAACAATCATTCACACTAATCATCAACCATTGCAATACTTGCAATTTCAATCAAAGTTGCAGCAATCAAGGCACTTCTGATGGATGGGTTTCCTTCAACAATTCCACTTGGTAATCAGGTATAAGAAAGGTATCTAAAATAAAGTTGTTGATATGTTTTCTAGGCTAATTTTTAGTGCAGCTAATTTTCTCAAGCATAATTCTCTTTTACATGAAATTTATATTGAGCAATACGCATTAGATAATGAATTTCAAGACGTTATGCAAGCTTGAGTCAAGGTAACCAAGTAGATGAATTGGGTTATCATTTGCATGATAACTTATTGTACCATATTGGCAAGCTTTGTATACCACGAGAAGAAAGAGTTAACATCATAACAGAGGCACATACTTCTCTTATTGTTGGTCATTTCAGTGTAAGTAAGACGGTGGCACATCTACAGAGGTATTGTTATTGGCCTCTTATGCTTGAAAGTGTGTCTCATTTTATTAAAGGATGTTCATTATGTGCAATCAATAAGCCTAGTAATAGGAAGTTAGGATTGTACACACCACTTCTAGTGGGAGATTGTTTTTATGGATATTGTAGGAGGTATTCCATTTTCAAATATAGGTCATGATTATTTGTATGTAGTTGTGGATAGGTTTAGAAAAATGTGTATTTTGATGCCATGTAAAAAGAAAGTTACAACTGAACAAACTTCTTAGTTATTCGTTTAGAATGTTTGGGTGCATTTTGGATTGCCTAGATCCATTCTTAGTGATCGATATTCTTGCTTTGTGGGGAATTTTTTTTCAAACTTACGAGGATTCATGGACACCAAACTGAAAATGAGTACAACTTTTCATCCAAAAAAATATGATCAAATAGAAGTGGTGAACAGAGAAATGATACATCTTCTTCGTGGGTATTGCATCAAGCATCCTAAGTTGTAGGATGAACAGTTGCACTATATTCATCATGCTTGGAACCGAGCCAAGCACTCTTCCACTCAAACTTCACCATTTGAGGCATGCATGGGATACTTGACTAAATCTCCTTTGGATTTTGTTTTTGGCAAAGATGTTGCTCTTGAAGGTCATAGTGACATAGACAAAGCAAGAAAGTTCATTGAAGATATCCAATTAGTGCACCAAAAGGTTCAAGAATAACTTGAGAAAAGCGAAGGCAAGTATAAAGCAAGGCACGACAAGCATCCTCAAGATCACAAGTTCCAAGTTGGTGATTAATTTTGGCTTCACATTAACAAAGAGAGGCTCCAAGGAGAAGTTAAAAAGCTAAAACCAATTAGATATGGTCCATTCAAAACTTTGGAAAGATTGGTAACAATGCCTTCAAGTTGGATTTGCCTTCATATATGAAAATTTATGATGTTATTAATGTTGAGAATTTAAGGTTGTATGAGCCTCCTCTGATTGAAGATCAAGGAGATAATGTTCAAATTCCATCTATTGAAGACTTTTCTCCAGAATTCCTTGATGTGCTTTAGCAAGAAACTATACTTGGAAAAAGATCAAGGACATAAAAAAGGGGAAGTATTGATTATCTTCAAGTGGGGCTCAAAGGTACAATTCCTTCAAAATCCAAATGGATAGAGGTTGGAAAGGTGAGAGAACTATACCCTCACCTGTTGAACAATTGAAAGTGATCCTTTTGGGGTCCAAAAGGCTTCGAGTCGGGAGGAGTGATCAGGTGCTCAAAATTAAGCTCAAAAATAAAAGTGTCAAAATCTTATTAAACTTAGCTTCAAATCAAAGAGCTCATCATTTTAATTCAAATCCAAGCTCATATGCAAAAGTTAGAGGAAGTCAAAGTTCAGGTTTGACTTGCTCACATGGCAATATTGGATGATGTGGCAAGGTCCTTCAGCGAATGAGGAGGCACCAAGTGTCAAGCCACCATTGGACCCCACATGTTGCAAATTGCAATCGTAGGCAGGCCGAAGTTAAAAATCGGCCCTTATTAGGGAAGGGTGCGATGCGATAATGCAGGAGGGAAGGTTTTCAAGAAATGGCAGAGGCGTGTTGTGATGGATCGCAATTGCATATGAGGTCGAGATTACATAATCGGCCCCTGATAGGTTTGGGTTGCGATGTGATAACACAATTGCAAATCGCAATGCTGCAAAGTCCCACATATACAAGACCCTAGTTTATCCACTGATTACGAAATGCAAAAGGATCTCGGATGTGAAGTGATATTAGGTTTTGGTTAATACTCCTATTAGGTCTGCCACATCACAATCACACATTTCCCACTTTGTTTATATACCATAAGCCCATATAACTCCATCAATTGTGATTTACGATGAGATAGTTGGTGCCGACGGATTAAGGCCCACCACGTAGCAAAATTCTCTCTCAGTTAGTGAATTTTTGGAGTGAAATTCTAGGTTCTTATCGGATGTGGAGCATTTTATGGAATAAATAGTGGGAAAACAAGGGAGAGTCATAATGTCTTCAGTTTTCCACCAAATTGGTTGCAAAAAGAGGCTAGATGGCCATTTTTTAGTATTATGAACTTATGGGAGAAGGTTTCAGAAGCATTTGAGTATTATAAACACATTTTTTTACACTTTTGAGCATAATAGAGAGGCCCAAGCCTTTGGAAGATGGAACAAGGAGACGTAGCCCAGGAGGGGTGAAGTCCTTTATCATGTGCTTATTGTAATGTGTTTCTAATGATGTTTTGTACATGTTTATGTTGTTGCTCAGTTTCTAGTTTATGTTAAATTTCTCATAAAAACTTTAGTTCCTTTTACATGCAAAAATGGATGAATCCTTAAGCACAATGAAAGAATTTTGTTTATAATCTGAGGAAGATCTTAGCAATGAAAACTAATATTCTAAATAAGATCACTAGAGGAGACCAACTAACCTGAACAATGTAGTCTAGAATTCATGAGAACCCATGCTACAAAGTTCACAACCCATATTTTCCAAAGAAACCAAAAAAACATTCAACCCCATCGTTCAACCTTGAACAAGAATTGATAAAAATCAAAATTTGAGTCCAACTATTAAAGTTA
Source organism: Pinus taeda (assembly GCA_000404065.3). Taxonomy (NCBI): domain Eukaryota; kingdom Viridiplantae; phylum Streptophyta; class Pinopsida; order Pinales; family Pinaceae; genus Pinus; species Pinus taeda. Next base: position 43,019 of record APFE030859678.1, read on the forward strand.
AACCAAAATATAATTTAAAAATATCATATCAAAAAATTTATCAACTTCAATGATCCACCATCACACAATGAGACCCTCAACATATAATAAGGTCACCCAACTATGATTTATGGCCCACACATGAAATAATGAGAAGGAAATATCCCCCCTTTATACATAACATTAAACATACATGATAAACTATTTCACAATTCTATATTTGACTCAAGTGCATCTCATAACCTTATGCCAAAATGAGTCATGATAGAAGTGGATCTCGAAATTACTAAAACTTACCATGACCTGTAATCTTTCGATTCCTATAGACTCAAGTGTCTAGGCCTTATCAAAGACCTCATCATATCCCTCACTCAAATCCACCCAAGGGGTATTGTTATGGACATTATGGTTGTTAATATCCAAGGCAGTTACAGTGTGCTATTATATAGATCCTAGGTGGGGAAACTAGGAGGCACCTTTCAAATGGACTTATCTTATGCCACCATAGTAACCTTTGGGGCACAATAGAGGATATTGTATAGAGAGTCAAAATTCCAATATGTAGTTAGAAATGATAAGAAGTCAAAGAATCAACAAATTTATGCAATCGAGGAGTCCATGGGATGTTACAACCTATTTATGGATCCATAAATGATCTCAGAAGTAAATGAACATTTAGTTCATGTAGAGCTAGTGCAAGACCCGCATGTAGTTTGGAATCTATTTTTTTATGGTGCATATTCCAAGGAAGGAATGGGAACAAGAGTGATTATTTTTCCTCCACATGGACAAAGTACAGTCTTTTATTTCAAACAGGAATTTGATGGCACCAATAATGTTGTATAATAAGAGGCATTGATTTTAAGATCATAAACAACAACAAAATTGGGGGCTAAAAGTATAGTAGTGTTCGGAGATTTTGAATTGGTGGTATTGCAGATAAGGAGTGTATACACTACTAAGAACCCCAAGATGTGGCCCCATCGAAACACTATATGGTACTTAGCTGAAAATTTCTTCAAAGTGTTTAATATCATAGCTGTTAGCAGAGACGAGAACTAGCAAGCTGACACACTGTCTAAAAATGCCAATTCCTTTAAAGCACCTGGAGAATTGAAATTGAAACATGAAGTAAAGATATAGTACAAGACATTTCTCCTTGATAATTTCATGCACTCGAAAGTATCCAAGGATGGTGAGAAGATGTGTACATTCATGGGGTTTGTAGAGGAATTCAGAAACATCAACATCAATGAAAAATTCAAGGGTCAGAAGAAGAGAAAGAAGGACATGAGATAGGAACATAGGAAGAAGAAACATACTTCATGTACCAAATTGGTGGCCACAAAATGATTCAAATGAAGAACAACTTCATACTGAAAGGACTTGTCCCCTTCAAACAAATATTTGATCACAATGATGTGTCCACAAGGCCAAATTTTCAGCATGTGATAGAAAATGTTGAAGAACAAAACTTAGGCACTGAAGAAAATCCTCATAAGGTAAATAATTCCAAATCATTGGAGCCCACATGCAAAAAAATGTATGTTGAACTATTTAATAAATTTAAATATGTACTTGCATGGAGCTATGAGGATTTGATAACATATGATACTTCTATCATACAACATAGAATCCCTTTGAATGATGGATCTAAAAAACATGTACAGAAACTAAGGAGGTTCAACCCCATTCTTCTACTTATGATTGAGAAGGAAATTAGAAAAGTATTGAAAGAAAATCATCATGCTACTGAGATACTCTAAGTGGGTAGAAAACTTGGTTCCCATTAGAAATAAGAATGGAGACATAAGGCTATGTGTGGACATTAAAGATAGAAACAAATTCTCGTAGAAAGATAATTATACATTGTTCATGATGGGCCATTTATTACAAAAGGTGGTTGGAGCCTTGAGAATATCGATGATGAATGGTTTCTTAGGCTATAATCAAATAGCCATGCATGAAGCGGATAAGGAGAAGACAACATTCACAAAACCATGGGGTACATTCATGTATGACAAAATGGCCTTTGGATTGATGAATGTAGGAGCAACCTTCCAAAGAGAAATAGAGATTGCATTTGTTGGAGAAAGGGAAATATTCATTGTCATTTACTTGGATGACATGATTGTTTAGTCAAAGGAGGATGATGAGCATCTAGAGCATCTCAAGCAGGCATTTCCTGAAATGAGGAAATATGGATTGTCTCTCAATCCCAAGAAATATTTCTTTCTTTTTTAAGAAGGGAAACTATTGGGACATATTGTGTAAAAGGAAGGAGTAACGATTGATCCAGACAAAGTGGAATCCATATCCAAGATAGCATTACTCATAAACAAGAAGGAAGTACAGTCATTGTTAGGGAAAAACAATATTTTGTGAAGATTTGTTCCAAATTCAGTAGAATATCTAAAGCATATCATAGGAATGTTGAAGAAATATAGTGATGTCAAGTGGACTATGGAAGCTAGGGCCTCATTTCAAGAGATAAAGAAGGAAATAACAAAGGGGTTGATCCTAGTTAGTCTAGACTTCACAAAATAATTTCAAATCTTTTATTTTGCCTCGGAACACACAATAACATCAATGATATTATATAAGAGTGAGGAAGGATATGAACGACCAATAGGATTTTCAATCGTGCATTGCAAGATGGAAAATTAAAATACATCATGTTGGAGAAGTAGGCTTACGCGATGGTAAAAGCATTTAAATCTTTTAGATAATATGTTCTACACTCAAATGTGGTAGCTTATGTTCCAGCAACACAGTTAAGGGATATCCTCACATAGCAAAACAACGATAGAAGGTGTGGGAAGTGGATTGCAATGTTGTAGGAATTTGACTTTGTAATTTCCCCTAATATAATAAAAATATAAGATATATTTAAAATTAAGTAAATAAATATAACAAAAAATTATTAATATTGGTAAATTAATTAATAAAATTAATAAATAATAATTGTAATAAAATAATAATAGAGAATATTATAATATAAATAGATAAAATAGTAAATAAAATATTGGAATTCTAAATTAATTATATATAAAAGTAATTATAAAAATAGTAAAAATAAGTAAAGTTAACAAAAAAGTAAAAAGAATTAAATAAAAAAGTATGAAATTAAGTAAAACTTAAAATAAAGAAATAAAAGTCGCATGTTGACACATGGAATGTGTGCATGCTGACCCCTTTCCATTGTTTGGTCTATTTAAAGGATGATGATGAAGATAAGATTCATTTTTCCTTCATCCATTATCTTAGAGAAAAGTGTTACGAGTCAAAGGATTCATTGGCAGTAATACGTTGATTGATGGCTTGGGGGTGGCCAACTGTAAAAGGATTATGTGCAACTGAGCCTACGGTTGGGTGGAGAGTCGTCCCCAAAATTTTGTTGTGGTTAGTAGAATTCAAAGAGCATTAAACTCCAAAAGCACAAGGAATATCGTTAATACAGTTAAGTCGTCTGTACTCGTGTTTTTTGAAAATTATATGTTAAATAGATGAATAATTGGATGTTGATTATTAATCATATAAATTGATGTAATTATTTGTATATTTTAAATCAGGGTTGTTACATATGGTATCAAAACTTAGGTACAATCCTTATGCCCTATAAACCCTATCATACACGTCTAATTTTGGTAAAGTCGTCTAATTTTGATAAAGTCTATTATATAAATTAAATTGTTAAAAT
>APFE030859678.1:46717-93225 GCA_000404065.3 Pinus taeda
TTTTTTTAATCCTAATATAGAATTAAGGCAATTAGTACTTTAACTAGCAGTGAAAAAACCGACTTAATTTTGAAAATTAGGCAGTCCACTTTTTATGGCATTGGAGCAACCTAGTTATGCTGGTTCTTTGGTCTCACGGCGACAAAAGAGCAACCTCATGTGTGTTGGCGCCAACACTAGAATTAGTCAAACTATATATAGATGTATTTAGTGATACCATGAATATTCAAAGATATCCATTATTTTGTGAAAACTTGCCACATTAATTTTCCAAGGAAGTCTTAAAAGATTTTAAAAAATATATAATTAAAAAATAATAGATTTACAGAATCAATTAGATGCAATCGATTTGTATTTGGATTTTGAGTAATATGTATATAAAAATAATAGATTTACAAAATCAATTAGATGCAATTGATTTTTATTTGGATTTTGAGTTACGGTCAATGGCCTGGCCATTTGGGTCACTGGGCGGCTGTCAGTAACTTGTGGGGCATCTCAAAAGTGAAGCTTCTATGTTTTAGAATCTGTGTGCACCGGACCCACCAATTTAATATAGGAGTTGTCTTTATTGTTATTTTCTTAAGTTTTTACGGTGAGTTTTTTTGGTCAAAATTCTGCAGGAATTTATTAAAATCACAAGTTTGATGGGTAATCTTGTGCAATCAAAGTGCCCTAGGAGTTTTCCAGTGTGCTGAATCCATATATATAGTAAAATAACTAGTTTAAATAACACAAATCAAGATTTCACCTCAAATTTTTCCACCAAATTCCAACGCTAGAAAATCCAAAAAATCACACTAAAAATAAGTCCATAACATATACATAAATCTTCAACGTAATTTTTCTTAGCACGTAAATCTAATAGATCTATTAGATCTGATACGCTGCCACATGCGTTGATTACATAAATAATTATCACCTTGTCCAGGTTCATGCCTGCGCATTGCATTTGATAATGCATCCAACCCATTCTTTACATAATCTCTTAGAGTGTCGTTTGATATGAAAGCACTGCTTTGTTTGTGTTGGGTGTATGTGTTTTGTGTGAATTAGATTTGGTCGTCATATGCCCAAATAATGAAGGAAACACAATTTTGCATGCTTCCTTTTATCTTGCATAGTATTTTTTTTATCAAAACAATATAAAAAAAATGATTTTTATTAAAAATAGAATATGAGAAATTGTTGATTCGTTTAAAAAAATGACAAAGATTTATTGACGTATAATGTGAAATTATTTATGGTTTACGAAAAATTGTTCATGGTTTTGTCTTTTTGTGTATTGGAATTAATTTACAAATTTTTAAATTAGAAATTTAATTATTCAAATTAAATTATAATTTGCTAATTAATTATATGGCCAAATATTCAAATTAATTAAATAATTTTTTAATTAATGTCTAGGAACAAACCGCTATAACTGAAAATTGCTAACATTAAATATAATTATGTTCCATTAAGCTCCATAATTATTTTTCTGTTAACTTACCTTCTTTTTATTTTTGAGCTGATAGTTAAAATTGGATAGACCAAATCTACGAAGTGTGCCAAGTCAAGCTCCAAGCCACCAAGGAGTACTAGATATGCGGTATCTCTACTCTGCTTACAACCACGTGAGAAACTCTTGAATAATTGTGTAGGCATTTACAATATTTAACTAAATTAATGATAATAACTTTGTTCATAACCCAATTATGATATACGATATATTAATCATCCTAATCATCTAATGTTTAGGGATTAATGATAGTAATTTTGGTAAACATATAGTTTATAATTTATATTATAATTTTCTGGAATTGTGTTATTATAAATTACTTTTTCTAAAGCGACAGGCAGGCTCAGTGATGTCACCTAATATTTAAGTGTTTTTTTTGTAATTTGGGTTGTTAATTTTATGTTGAGCTGTCACTTAACTTCTCGTTGGAAGGATTTATTTTAAATTAGAGTGCTAAAAACATGTTGAGAAGTAGTTATAGGTTATTCTTTTAGTAAATGTGATGTGAAAGTTAAGGAATAATGATTATTTAATGAAATTTGATAATTTTATTATATTATAATTTATTAATTATTAATTGAATAAGTGTGGTAATAAATTAAGTTTTTCTATATAATATTATAGATATTATGTTGAGATTGGTGGGTATTTTTGTATTATATATTTATTAGAAATAGGTGTAATATAATTGTATGAAGATTATGTAATATTATTATTCTAATATTTTTTGTGTGGTATTTTGAGTTAATAAGTATTTATGGAAAATTAATTTATTTGAATTTTTAAAAGTAAGGATTTAGTTGATGTTTATGTAATTTTTATTATATTTTATAGAAAAATAATTTTATAAGTTAAATTTAGAAATATTAATATTTTTTCACAATAGGTTTAAGTGCTATTAAATTAAATAATAATATGTTTTAAAATAAAATCTAATTACTTTTAAGATAATAAGATTAAATGATAAATATACTAATATTGTGAAAAATGTAACACTTAAGAAAAATTCAAGCATTGAAATGTAATAATAAGTGAAAATAGATGGTATATGTAGATACAAATTGGTAATGAGGGTAGAGTAGTGAGTTATTAATCTGTAGGTTATAATGAAGTTGTTCTTTAAGTGAACTTATAAAAGAGGAATTCATTTAAACAAAAATAAAATAAAATGGATTTAAGCTCCTTAATATATAAGTGTCCATGTTATAAGAATCATGACATGTTGACTTAGTGTAAGGGGGTATCTTAACTATGGAAAATAAAAGTTTAATGAATAATGATGTTGAAGATTAGCCTTCTTACTCATGGTACTTTGTAATGCAAAATGCTAAATTGGCATAATAAATGTAGAGTTTAAATATTCGAATAAAGTTTAAATATTTGAGTAGAGTTTAATGGACTTGTGGATATACAAGCGTAGCGGTTGGTTAACCCCATTTTGGTGAAGGGATTAGAAATATCAACTAAGATACATGGGGCTACTAAGCTTTTCTATCTTAATAAAACCAACATGCACAAACATTAACTCAAGGTAATGAATGGAATTTGTTAGTTGGATATTACATAATTGAATATGAAACAACTTGCATGTCCACATTTAAAATTAGTGTTTAACTTTGTTTCGATGATGTTACTTCTCAAAAAGGGATGAATGGTACAATGAAGGCTCTCCATGAGCATGAAACAAATAATGACATATATTCTAGATTTATTTTGTCAAACGTGTCAACTAGTCTAGATTTCTTATATATGATTCTCATATTTATGATATTATGATATCAGGTATATTGACATGTGGTTCCTTTATTGCGTGATGATGTGCCTTTCATGTTGATATGTTGAAGTTATAACTTAGTAGGATATTATGATGTGAAGAAAGTGGTAATTGTATGTGGATTTATGTCATCCATAATTTTGTGATGACAATGATGTTATGCTCTCATGATGACTTCCAAGAGTTGGCATGTAGATTATCTTCTATAATGTTGTAATTATAACTAATGCATTGGATGCATGTTGAGATGTGGTGATTGATAGGAAATGCAAAAATGGGCCAAGAGGGCCGGTTTATTTGATGATCTCGTGGGAGCCCATAACTGCGAGGGAAAATATGTAACACCATATGGGTTGCAGACAAAAGCAGTCAGCACTACATATGTCAGTCATTCTTTTGACTTCTACAGATATACATCGAGATCTCTTAAGGGGTTGTGGGACCATCTTCAGGAGATCAAGTGCCTGATATTATAGACGAAGTGCCTGATAATGGATTGGGATGCCGAATTCTGGTGGGGGTGTAAGGAATTTGATGCTTGGGGATATGCACGTTAGTGAGTGTGGAGGGAGTGGGCTAACCTTTTGAGATGCCTAAAATACCACCGCATGGAGTATTGTGCAAGGTGCCTTGGGGAAGATGAGGTCTAAGCTAGGCATGAGCCTTAGGGCTAGCCTTAGGATATGGTACAAACCGATGAGGCTTATGCCCGGTTTAGAAAGTGGGGAAAATGACAAAGATTCCTTAAGGTTTCCTAGGTGTTGTGGAAACTTTCGATGTCTGTTGGTTATACTAGTTTAGCAGAGGGTGTAGGGAAAATGTGAAGTAATAAACAACTAAATAAATAAAATGTTAAATGATTCAATTAACTTTGGGACGAAGTTCCTTAAAGAGGGGGGAGTATGTAATGTCCCCTAATAATAATAAAAATAATATAATATAGTATTACAAAATAAGTAAATAAATGATAACATAATTAAAAGATAATAATGACAAATAAATAATAAAAATTAAAGAAAAGATAATTATATAATAAATAATAAATAATGAAGTGAATATATAATAATAATTAATAAATTATTAAATAATAAAATTAGAGTTATATATATATATATTATATATATATGTAAAATAATAGTAAAGTTAACCAAAGTAAAAAGGAATAAAACAAGACAAAATTAAATTAAGAGAAATATTAAATTAAGTAAAACTTAAATAAAGAAATAAAAGTTACATGTTGACACATGGAATGTGTGCATGCGGACCCCTTTCCATTGTTTGGTATATTTAATGGATGATGAGGAAGATGAGATTCATCATTTGTTCATCCTTTCTCTTGGGAGAAGACAAAAGATTCTCTAGCAGTAGTGCATTTGTTGATGGCTCAAGGGTGGGCAGTTGTAGAAAGATTATGTGCAACTGAGCCTGCGGTTGGGTGGAGAGTTGTCCCCAAAATTTTGTTGCGGTTAGCAGATTCAAGGAGAATCCAACTCCAAAAGCACAAGTAAGGAATATTATTAATACAGGTAAGTCGTCTCTACTCGTGCTTTTTTTAATTCTATGTTAAATAGTTGAATAATTAGGTGTTGATTATCAATCATATAAATTGATGTAATTATTTGTATATTTTAAATCGTGGTTATTACAGACTTGGATATTAATCTTACTAAATTGGTTAAATTCCAAGGGCTAGCCAAGTTTCTCATTGAATCAAACAATGTGGCACTTGGGATGTGCACTAAGGAAGACATTTGAAACATCTAAGAAGAAGAGAATCCAAACGAATCTTTTTCTTTAGATGAAGCGAATCCAAAAGAACCTCTCATTCCAATAGGAAGGAATACTCAAGAACCCTTCCTAATTGGCCTCTCAAAATTTCAAGAATCTAGTTGGCACAAGGATATTAGTTTCTTCTTACAAAATCTAGAATACCCATCTAAGATGCCAAGATCAAAATGCATATCTCTCAAACTCAAAGAAATCAAGTTCTATATTGTAGGAGACAACTTATGCAAGAAAGACCCTACTGGGGTTCTACTCACTTGTGTTATTTAAGAACAAATACAATATCTCATTGAAAATATTCACTCTGGCATCTATGGAAGACACCAAAGTTGGAAATCTACTACCTAAAATATTCTAAGAGTAGAATAATATTAGCCATACTTATTTAGAGATGTTGATGCTACTATCAGGGCCCGTCGAGAATGCTAATTGTTTGATGGCAAAGAAAAGTTGAAGTCTCTCCCATTGAAACCAATAAAGGTCCAAGCTCTATTCTAGTAATGGGGGCTAGATATTATTGATGAGATCTATCCAAACTCAAGTAGACAACAAAAGTCCATCCTCAAGGCCATGGATTACTTCACCAAGTAGGCGAAATAAATTCCTACGTATAAGAATGATAAGAATGTCATAATAGCATTTTTTTGGAGAGAATATTCTTCCAAGATTTGGTTTCCCAAGGAGGATTGTGACATACAATGCCAATGGCATTGAACTGGTGCATTCAATATCTTGTTAACCACAAGATAATGGATTGGATGAATCTTCCAACAAGAATATGATAAGTATCATCAAGAGAATTTTGAAGAAGGACAAGAAATATTAGGATGCAAATCTTAAGGTTGCTTTGTGGGAAAACAAGCTCAACACAAAGAGAGACATAGGTACCGTTCCTTATCAATTGGTATATGGCATGGACATGACATTTCCCATGAATATGGTTGTACCTACAATGAATTTATTGCAATAACATGGGACTAGAAACACGATGCAAAAGAGGATATATCAACTCATTGAAACTTAGCATCAAAGGGAAGAGATATGGCATGAGACGAAAGCATACCAAAACAAAAGGAAGGTTGTGTTTGAAAAAAGGGAAAATAAAGGAATTTATTAGAGGGACATGTGGTACTTAAATGGAACTCAATCTGTGCAGACAAAGGAAAGCATATAAAATTTGAAAATTTATGGATTAGTTCATTTCGAGTATATAAAGTACTTGAAAACAACATATACCAATTAGAAGATATAGAAGGATATTTTCTAGGGAGTCCTATCATTGGCAGGTTCCTAAATAAATTATTTTCTTAAGACCTTGTTCTCTCCAAAATAAAATAAAATAAGAGAAAGAAAAATATTTTATTTTGGGAATTTCATTGCAAGAATTTTCCTTTCAGTGTTGTAATTTTCCCAATTTTCAATAATAAAGTTATAGGAGTAGTAAATAATATTGGTTTGAAGGAGACTCCATATCCTAACAAAGGAACTAGAATTGCAAGTTCTTGACATGCCATAAGGGCCCATTATCCCCCATGGAATTGATGTTGGTGCCAAAATGTACCATCATTGAGAATTTATTACTCAAGGTCTCAAAGCCAGAGGAGGCCTCAAGGAGACTTGAAGCATAAGCTAAGGAAACCCAAATGAACCAAAGGTATAAGGTGAAATTCATCAAATGGTCTAAGGGGGAGATTGTGCCAAGGAAAGAAATAGCACTGAAGTGGACACACATTAGGCAAAAGGATGCCCAATGGGCATGATAATGGGCACTAGACAGGGTAGGCACTAAGTTTAAGACTGCCCGACGTGGACAATGAATGGGTGCAACCAATGAATGGTTATTTGATGGCATGCATGGAATTGCATTGGATGATCTAAATTTCACTAAATCCAAATTTTGTAGAGATTAACACAGCCAAGGGGTTTGAAGGAGGACACATGTCGCCCTCCAATGCCTTTCGCACAATAAGCCAACATTGAAATGAAAGTTGTGGGGGAAATGGGTTCCAAAGAAGCATGTCATATTTGTCCTCCACATCTGTTACAAGATAAAAACACCCTAGGGTCTGGGTTTAGAACCCCAACAGATTGAAGGGCATACACTGACAAGAAGCAAGCAAACAAGCAGTCCTCATTAGGGGAATTTTTAGGTCTAAAATGGACCTCTTAAGGAAATTATAAAATAATATTAGATTATATCATCAAAGAGGGAAAAAAGAAAAAATTATATTTTCAACTCGTATTTTCAACTTATCTCCCTATTGGCTTACTCAAATTTCGAGCAGAAACACTTGTTGTATGAAAAATTTGATTCCTCATCCAAGGAGTACCCATGTTGTATGCTTTTGATGGACTCTATTACACAAAAAAAGAGAAATACATGAAAAATGTAATTGCAATAACACTTTTTTCATGTATTTTTATTTTTTTCATGTATTTTTATTTTTTTTCATGTAGCAGGGTACATCGAAAATATGCAACATGGGGCTCCTTGGATGAGGAATTAAATTTTTCATCCAATGAGTAATCCCACTCAAAACTTGAGTAAAACCTTAGGGATATAAGTTGAAAATATGATTTGGAAAAATAGTTTTATTATTTTATTAATTTTTAATATTTTTATCTTTTTAATCCAAAAATGATGAATAATCCCCCATGGTTGACATCATCATCTTGAATCCTATTGGTTCTTATAAAGTTTATTTTGGTTGTACATTTTTCTTAGGAGGCCTATTTTAGACCTCAAAATTCCCCTAATGAATTCTTAAACTACTAAAGTGGGATAAATAAATAGTACTTGTAGGTCCTACATTTGAGGATGTTCCCATAGGGTCCAAACTCTCTGCTTCCTCCAATGCTTCAAAACCTGCAACACATTCCAAAAAATAATATATAATAGTAGTAGTTCAAAGCATGTTCAAGATACCAATGTTAGATCATATAAGCATATAGATATAAAACATGATATCATACATAATTAGATCATGACATGAGTTAAAGCATAAATATCATCACATCAAGAACAAGACAGCTTCTTTATTGATGTCTGTAGAGAATGTGGAAGAATACAACCTGATTCGACCACGACTCCAAGCAAAACCTTCCTTCAAATCCGTCCAACCCAAGCCTCAACAATCCTCTTTTAAATGCATACACATAGATTCCATATAAAGGAGATGGACATATTTATGAGGAAACAAGATTTTTATATAGCTAGGAGTTCAAGAGGCATAGGGATAAATTGGACTTGATCAGGGACCAATTGGATAAAATATCAATATCCTATCTTTCTCTCCCTTTAGGCCATCCCACGAGTTGTACTTATATCACCCCAGAACAATTGTTTCAGTTGAGATACAATTAGGCCACAAGCTCTTGTAGGTGGGCTTCCAGTGTAACCTGTAAACCCTGCCCATAAAATAGGGATTTTATATTTTTTTAATATTTCAAATTATATATGCGGGTTGGGTATAGTTGGACCCATGTGTGCACGCGATTTTTGAAGGGCAGAGTCACATATGGAATTTAAAATAATGTTTTTTAGTAAATGGACCAAGTCTAAAGGGAAAGGGTTTCCCAAGGCCATGACTCAAAGCATCAAGTATACAAGGGTGATAAATGATGCTATAATAGATGCCCCCTAATATATGACGTTAGAAGGGGTACATGATGGGTGAAATGTATTAAGTGTATAGAAAGAATCATGCGAGGAATTGGGAGGAGATCACCAGATTCCAGCCTGCCAAACCAGTGGAAGAGATCAGAAAGAAAGCTCATGTTTGAGGCAGGCATACCCATTCTCATAGATAGTAAATCATGTCCACATATCAAGTGTAGAGCAGATCCAATACGTATACAAGTACAAATGAAACTGAGAAATACATAGTGGATCATCTTATCATAGCCACAAAAGTAAATATCAAGGCCATATCACAATATCACATATAAAAGAACTGATCAATGATGTTGAAGGAGATATTTGATTACTGATGTCACATAACTGATCCTAAAAGTACCAAGTCAAAAGGTGGAATAATGGTATCACATGCAACTCAGGTGCCAACATATAAAATGCTACCGTGATGAACTGCAACATATAAGGTGGATGGTGTCACTGGTAGAAAACTGGAGAAAATGATAAGTGAACCAAAAAATGTTGATGTAACCCGAGGCCTTCACCGACTGCCATGGCATATTTCTACACTATGGGAATAAATGAGTTGAAGTCGACCATGTGAGAAATTATTTGATTATCGTTCATTGATGTATACCATTAGAAAACATGAGACAACTCACCGATAATGATGATGAGAGTCAAGGTACTCCAGTGTAATCTAACAAGTGTGATTAAGTGAGTTGAAGTCAAAAAATTGAGAGAATCTACCAATCAGGAGACATTGATGTATTATCACTATCAATACGGAAGGAGTCTGCCACTAATGACTGCAAACCCTAAGGTACCGCCAAAGGACTCTAGAAATTATTCCCGGAGCAATGAGTTGGAGTCGATGGGAAAACATCTTCTAGAAGGAAGACATTAAGGCATCCCACATCAATCTAGTTTGAGTGTAACCCACAAGCCAATAATTTGGAAGGAATTAAATGAAGAAAGATGAAGCAACCATACTAAAGCATGTTTCTAGCATACACAAGATGTGGATAGTGCATGACAGAAACCCTTTGAACCAAATAATAATGAAATATGACACAGAGGCAAGGAATCCACCAGTACGGTCAAATGGAAACCAAGGTACTACACGAATCCCAATGTGTGATAATGTAAGCTGACATCAAAGACAAGGGAAACCACTCAGTCAAAGACCCACGATATTGATCGATGTTGAGTGCAAGGTCAGCTATCAATGATGGAAACAAGGCCAAGGTGCGGATCTAGGCCTACTCTCAGAGCAATTTGTTGAAGTCAATAAGAGAAAACTCACTAGTAAGAAGTCAATGGAGACCTTCTTAACTAGCACAAGGAAAGGACCAAATAGTTGATGTGATATTGAACATAAATCTGACAAACTGGGTATGGCTGACTGAAAATGAGTTAAGAGACACTGCAGAAAGGTTGACTCAGGTTTACTTCCCTTGAACAGAAGCACGACTTAGATGTGATTGTCTAGCAACATATGATAACTTTGTATAAGTTTGTCATGCAGGAGGCATAGACAAACTCTCCATATGATTGGAAGAGATAACCAACCAGAAGATTACATGAATCAATTAGAAGGTTATGGCTCTCCTAAGTCAAACTAAAGTCCATCCTAATGGAAGAAAGAATTTCTTTGAGTGCCTTGTTCAAGGGAAACACAAATGACTCTTGTTGCCAATTATGGAAGTAAAGTCCTGTTCCTGCTCTTTTTTGCAATATATTTTTTTTTTGTCATTTTCATATTTAAAAAGTTTGGAAAAGAATAAAAGAATGCCTATGGTACAATGGAAAGAACGAGTATCCAAATACAGATGCGCTAGTTCCTTGGAGTGGAAAATTCTTATGCTCAATGAAAGGTGACAAAATTGGTCAATGACACTCAAAGGAATGTTCTTTCCATGGGCATAAGGGGTCAAGTTGTAGAGGCTAAGTGATTGCAAGGTTGATTTCACAGAAATACATGGTAAAAAAAGTGGCTTATACATGAGTCTAAGTGAAGCCAACTTAAGGCCAAAAGGTACAAATAGTCAACATGCAATGCAACAATACAACTCAACATGTGGGAGACTCTAGGGTATAAAGCCAGAAAGATAGCGAAGAAGAAGAGGAATGAGGCTTCATCACAAATTCATGGAGGGACTAAAGAGGACTCTTGAGCATAAGAACAAAAGTTTAGCATGGGTGCCAAGTGACAACAAGGTATTGTCTAGGGTGTTCATGATAAGGCAACCTCTACCACACAATTTATGACACTTCTAAGCAATAAGAAGGTTCTACATCATATCTTGGTGGGGTTGATCCTAAGGCCAAAATGGGAAAGGAAAATGATAAAGGCACAATGGAGATGAAAAACCTAACCTATATGCCAGTTTTGAGAACTAATGCATGTCAGAGTGGATCAACCATAAAAATGCCCAATGGAGAAGTCTTTCAAGTTCTGCAGACATAATTAGGAACACTAGACAAGAAGTTAATACATCCCATATATAAACTTCGGATAAAATCTTGTGTTATATAATAGAAAACTTGAAAATGTGTACCTTATATGTACAATATGGTACAATGAACCACACATCCTTACAGCTTACGCATAATAGTTCTTCAGGACAAGCCCCTTGCAGGGATTAGGCCAAGGACTCCTTTGGTAGTTAAAACTCATGCCTTCAAAAAGTTCCTCATGAGAACTAGAAGGATCAAAATAGGGAATAAAGGGGTCCCATGTCCCCATAGGAGAAACCACTTGGTCAACTTCCAAGACCAAGTCCCAAGAAGGAAAATAATAGTTCAAAGCATCCTTCTCAGAAGCAATTGAACATTGAGGATACAATGCCACATAGCTCACCTGTGGTCGGCTAGATTCTACCTGAACAATTGGAACATACAAAGGGGTATTCTGTAGTAAATTCGAATTAGGGGGTGATTATTAGATGCAAGCTGATTAATAGTGACAATATTTCTGTTATGAGGAAAATACATCAATTGAAAGAGTGAAGACACAACAACATTCATAAAAAAGACAAAATGACACCCAAGTAGCATATTAAAGTCTAAAGGACGATCAAACACCATCGTATTGATTAAGACAGTCTTCCCACCTAAATTAATAGGAAATTGAGGAAGAACACCCATAGGTTCACCACTTCTTCTATCATAGGCTAACAACTCATTATGAACTACCACCAACTTTGGAGAACCCAAATATTTCCATGTCAAGGAGGATATAATACTTGTAGAGGATCCTTCATCCACCATGCATCGATAGATGTTTGTGGAATTAACTCTAACCCTTATTTGGAAAGGTGTAGCAAAAGGAAGACGAGGCTCAACAAGATTATCCCAATCAAAGGAGACACTCCTAGAACTTGGAGGGGGTACACTCGAAGAGACTAGAATTCCCCTTAAACTAGAATACGTTGTACTAGAAATCAAGAAGGCTCTGTTGTTAGGCACTTCACCCCCTAAAAGAGGAGTGGTATCAACTAGAGATTGAACTTGCTTGACCACTTCATCAACCAATGGTTGATTATATTATTGAGAAACCATAACAGATTCAGGAGTAGAAGAACTATCAAACCCATACCATAAACTTTGTACCACTGAAATACCAAGGCACAAATGACTAAGATCGTCTCCCTTACATAGCTTACAAGGGAACTTTGGTTTAAATCTTCTACGCCTAGGTTTCTGATCAACATCCATTCCACCAACATGACTGGTAATGGCTGGTGGATAGTCCCCAACATGACTCGCAGAAATTAGTGACTCCTTCCCAAAAGAGATAGGACTTGTGCCCCCAGTCCTACTCACAAAAACAGGTGAGTCAATAGAAATATGACTTGGAGGTAGGTGACCCATTTCTAGTATGACTTGCAGTGACTAGACTTGTGACCCTATCATGACTTGTAGCGGCTGAAAGATCCTCTCCAACATGACTTGTATGGGTTGGTGATGATTCATGGATAGAACTGTTCTTCTTCTTCTTCTTCTCCCTCTTTCTCTTGTTTTTAGATCTCTTATTATAAGAGGGAGGAGAAAGAGGAATCCTAGATTTCTCTTTTGAAGAAGATGAACAATTAACACCCATTTGATGCCATTCAAATAAAGCATTCATCTAAGAAGCTTCAAGAAAATTTGGAATATTCAGAGTGGACCACAACCAAAAAGGTAGGCCAACATTCAATCCAGGAATATTCAAAGTGGCCATCAAGGGGGTACCAACGTTTCCAGAGAAATGAAAAGCACAAGGATCCCCTTTTGGAAGGGTCCCTTGGTTGGCCTCCACAAGAATATTGTCCATACCTAACTTATACGTAGATCCTTTGCTTACAGGATCATACAAATGAATTTCCAAGGAAGAAAGATACACAATCAAACCTTTCTCCTTAAGGAGGAAACTCCACAACTTTCAAAAGAAAGATCAAAATCCTTTAAAGACTAGTGGAGTGGTTGCTCAGTCACTCAGAATCTAAGGTCCAAATGTGACAAGAGAAATCGACCTACAACCAACTAAATATAAAGAGAAAAGAGCACTCCACTATAAAGTCCCTAAAGATGCAACCAATAAAGCAACTTCCAATTATTTCCACACTGGGTGATGAGGATCGGACACCAAAATACAAGAAAGTGAAGTAAGGGACCTTCTAAAGATAGTTTGGGATAATTATACCCCAAGCCTATCAGCGAAAGGTAACAAAATAGTTACACTGACCCCAGGACAAAAGCCTTTAATGGTGCAAGTACCCGAGGTTGGCAAGGGCACCCTCCAGAAGTACTAATGAGAGTGATACAATGTCTGCCTCAGGTACCATGGGTATTACCCCCCACAGTCACCTATGTGGTCCCTAGGAATGGCAACTAAGGCCACAAGTTCGTATCGGAAGCTGGACAAAATAGTCTTTGGTTGGGATCCAACAAGTAAGAGAGGAGGTATCTATCTTCCTTCCCTTCACTCGTCCTCGTGCTTAACTCCCAAAAGAGAAGATATTTCCTAGACCACTAGGGGACTTTTGAGGTCTAAAAGGGGCCTCCTAAGGAAATCATAAAATAATAGTGGAAATAAGAAAGTAAGATTAGATTACATCAACAAATTTTAGAGGGAAAAAAGAAAAAACTATTTTTTCAACTCGTATTTTCAACTTATCTCCCTACAGGTTTACTCAAATTTCGAGCAAGAACACTCATTGGATGCATAATTTGATTCCTCATCCAAGGATTACCCATGTTGCATACTTTTGATGGACCTTACTACACGAAAAATGAGGAATACATGAAAAACGTGATTGAAATCAAAAAAATTTCATGTATTTTTCATTTTTTGCGTAGTAGGGTCGATCGAAAGTATTCAACATGGGTACTCATTGGATGAGGATTTAAAGTTTACATCCAATGAGTACTACCACTTGAAATTTAATTAAAACCTTAGGGAGATAAGTTGAAAAGGTAGTTTTATTATTTTATTATTTTTTAATCTTTTTAGTTTTTTACC
Source organism: Pinus taeda (assembly GCA_000404065.3). Taxonomy (NCBI): domain Eukaryota; kingdom Viridiplantae; phylum Streptophyta; class Pinopsida; order Pinales; family Pinaceae; genus Pinus; species Pinus taeda. The sequence continues at coordinate 60,918 of APFE030859678.1, forward strand.
CCAAAAATAGTGAATCATCACCCATGGTTGACATCATCATCTTGAATCCCATTAGTTCTTATAAAGTTTATTTTGGTTGTACATTTTTCTTAGGAGGCCCATTTTAGACCTCAAAATTTCTCTAATGAACTTAATGACACTGGATTTCACTATTTTAATCAACTTCTATGTTTAAATTTAGAGTGGCCTTTGAGAGTTAACTCTCCACACACCTATTCCAAGGCCCTAAATGACCTAGACTAGTTGATGTAACTATGACAAATCAAAAAATCTAGTTCATTTTAGTTTTAGCATTTGATTTTAATGGTTGTTCTTAAGTCAAGAATAAAATGGAAGTGCAACTTATGATGTTATTTGACGCAAGAAAAAACCAATAGAAAACCTGGCTACATGCATATGCAACTCTTTTTCTTCAATAGAAGATATTTTTACAAAACGTTCTACGAACAAACTAAGAAAGCACAAATTTCTTTTCTTTTTCAAAACACACGCACATACACTCAAAATCTGCAAAAAGACTAAAAATGCTTATAGTGCATCTATCCTAATGCAAACTAAAAATGATTAATGTCAGATTCTAAGGATTACTATTAAAGAAATAAAATGTGTTTCTCAAAGAGATCAAGAGGCCAAAACTTGACAAAAAGGAGGAACAAATTCAATCACAAACTTTTTCCCAAAATCAAGCAAATTCAACCTAATGAAAAAATTCACACTTGCTAAAAATTGATAAGAAGACCAAAATCAAAACCAAAAAGAAAAAGAAAGGCAAAAAAAAGATGTTATTATCTTTTTTCTTTTTAAGGGCACAAAGAGTTCTTGAGAAAACAAAACTACTAAGGACTTCAAGATCAAATTCAAGCATAAAGAACTGCAAATTTCACAAGCCATAGGAATCATTAACATGATAAGAATTAAAGTGAAAAGAGGATGCAAACTCAAACAAACTAATATGAACAACAACACACAAACTCTAGCAGACAAGAAAGATTTCAAGACCAAGAAAAACTTTTCAAGATCGCAAGAATGACTTTCTCAAAAACCAAGAAAAAACCAAATATGTCAACTTTCAAGAAAGCAAGGCAAAACAATGTAAAGGTTGGGTTATAAGTGAATTGAGACCAATTCCCTATTCCAAAAAGCTCAAAACAACGAATAATTTCACTAAGACGCCTTGAACCCAAACACAAAAAATAACACTTCACCAAAAAGCAAACCCTAGGTTGACTAGGTTTTTCCACAAAGAGAGATAGGACACTGAAAATATGCAAGAAACAAGATTATTCTAGACAATAAATGCCTAAATCATGGCAATATAAATTGGGTGAAACCCTTTACTGGACTCAAGATTTGAAAATTCCATTTAAAACCAAGATTACACGACTATGCAATGACAGACCTGTATGTATATGTGATTGTACTCAATGAAACACGTGTATACACATGTTGCTTTGGGAAAAAAATGTGTTTGTAAAATACTATGTGAATTACAAACAACATATACAAAATCCAACAAAGAAAAATAAAAATCCACGCCTGATCCAGAAGATCATACCTTTTTCCCAGATTGCAAACAATTCAAAAATATTGGAAAAACCAAGAAACCAAACAAGAAGGTCCAAATCAAGAGAGAAACAACCCAAATAAGGAGATAGAAGATTGTATTCCCTAGTGGAGTCACCAATTCTGTTATAGGATCAAACACTCTAGGGTCTAGGTTGAGAACCCTAATAGATTGAAGGGCATACACTAATAAGAAGAAAGAAAAAAAGCAGTCCTAATGCTTAAACTACTAAATTGGGATGAAGAGATAGTACCTGTAGGTACTATGTTTGAGGATGTTCCCATAGGGTCCAAACCCTCTGCTTCCTCCAATGCTTCAAAACCTGCAACACATTCCAGAAAATCATATATACTAGTAGTAGTTCAAAGGATGTTCAAGATATGAATGTTTGATCGTATAAGCATATAGATATAAAAAATGAGACCATACATAATAGATCATAACATGAGTTAAAGCATAACGATCATCACGTCAGCAACCAAACAAATATTCTTTATTGATGTATACAAAGAATGTGGAAGAATACAACTTGATTTGATCACAGCTCCAAGCAAAACCTTCCTCTGGATTAGTCAAGCCCAAGCTTCAACAATCCTCTTTCAAATGCATACACATAGATGCCATATAAAGAAGATGGACATCTCTATGAGGAAACAAGAGTTTCCTATAGCTGGGAGTGTAGGAGCCACATGGATAAATCAAAATTGATTAGGGACCAACTGGATATAATATGAATATCCTATCTTTCTCTCCCCTACTCCTTCCCATGAGTTGTATTTATGTCACCCCAAAACAGTTGTTTCATTCGGGATACAGTTAGGCCACGAGCTCCTATAGGTGGGCTTTCGGTGTAACCTATAAACCCCACCCATAGAATAGGGATTTTATATTTGTTTAATATTTCAAATTATATACGTAGGTTGGGTATAGTTGGACCTACGTGTGCATGCACTTTTTGAAGGGCAGAGTCACATATGGAATTTAAAATAATGTTTTTTAGTAAATAGAACAATTATGAAGGGAAATGGTTGCCCAAGGCCATGAATCAAAGAATCAAGTATACAAGGGTGATAAATGATGCTATAACAACATCCTCAATATATTCTTGCATAGCATGCCACCAACACAAAACCTACATGAGCTCATCGCTAGGACATTCCTTTAACCCAACCATCGTCTGCCACATGATGCCACCTTGGTGAGATGTGGTAGAATCAACCTCATCATGCTAACATCATCATGATGTAAGGATGACACCATCCCTAAAACTTCCCCAATGGTGTCCCAAAATGTGTCAATGAAAATGGTTTATAAAAGGGCATTGGGCCAATTCTTTTTATTTCTTTTGGGTTATCTCTGCTTCATAACCTAGGCACACCCATGAGCATGGCCAACTCAATTATGACCCCTCCAAGATTGAATTTAAAATATGTAACAACCAATTGTTTTCATCCTCGTGAATTTGACATGATAAACCCTCGCACAAGCCAAAATTTGAGAGAAATTGAGCTCAAGAAGTAACCCTAGCCCACTGACATGAAGAAGTGCTCATTCACTCATGAAAGACCAATTTTTATGCCAATTAACCTTCCATTTCATAAGATTAACTTGTGTACATCCTAATCAGCCCCATAGTTTTCCAATCCTAACACAAAATTACATAAAACACATTAATTTGATGCTTGCATGCACCAAGTAAGCCGAAGCTCACCAAGTTCAAATTAAACTACCTCCACATAATCATCCAATCCCATTGAGCCATGTGGTAGTTACACACTAGCTAGTTAATCCCATATATAAACTTGACATTTTTCCACTTTCTTCAGTACACCAAGTCAACCAAAATTCTCCCAGCAAATCCATCATATTTAATGCCTACACTGCCAGTACCTAGTGCCTTTGATGTCTGAATGGATGAAAAGGATAAAGAACTTGATTTCTATGACTAGGATGTTGATGCTCTAGATTTTTTTTGACCACTTATGATATGATAAAATCAATACGAATAGTACGCAGTATGTATAATTTATTAAGGGATCACAATAACCTATTTGAATCAAACATGATCTTAGCAGTGGTCCCACAAGTATACGATTTCCTAGAGATGCTAACATGGTGTGCAAACTAATATCTATTGCATTAGAGAGTCATCATTTCTACCCAAGGAGATAAGGAAATTATTAAGGTCACACCATAGGCTATTGCATATATGTTATCATTTCTACACAGGACATGCATGAGGAATTTGGACATAGAAATACTAGAAGATCAGTGGAAGGGCCTTTCTCAAGATGTCAAGCAGCATATGATCCACGAAAATGTCAATGAAGGAGTAGTCACCCCTTCTGGGCCTCCTCCCTATTCTATCACATTATTTTATTTTATGCCCAAAATATTTTTCCTTGATCTCTCAAGTCCAATTAAATGAGTTGTTCCTAGGTTTCCTAGTTACTCTATGCGATATGGTCACCAAGTCCTACATAAAATATGATTTTCCCTAGTTCATATTTGATGAAATTGATGCCCAATTGATAGAGCTTGAGGATGATAGGTATTTTCAATATCTAAGCTATTTGGTCTATCTTTTTATTCACCAAAACTATCCATACTGTGAGAGCCTAAAGCCTAAAATGGTCAATGAAAAGAATACCATGTTTCCAATCTTCGAGTGGATACTCATGGTGAGGAAACCAGAAAACAACAAAGGTTTTTTCAAGTATGTGTCATCGTTTATGTCTATTGTATATAATGTATTGCATGGTGAGCCTCCACCTAAAGCCCCTAACTTCCTTACAGAAACTTTATAGTTCAATCCCACTACCAAAGTGGGTGATTGTTACTCTTGGATGAGTACATAGTCATAAGGATATATGGGTTTAAAGAAAGACCATATCAGTTGCTATCATTTTTTACTCAACACATATTCTCACTAGAGCATATAAGGAAATGATTCAACAATGAAAACTTGCATATTACTACTAGGAAATCAATTGAGATGTTTAGCCACTCTCATGAGGTGGGGTTGTTTGTGTTAAGGACAAGAATTGTCCTAAATATAGTAGAGAATATCCTGAAAATGTTCAATTTCCCCCAAGCAAGTGTAGGGAAATATGACCAACACAATATCATATATGAAAGAAGAAAGGACAAGGAAAAAGAAGAACATAGGCATGACCCGAGCCCCATAGTAGAATAATGTGCAGATAAATCCACATGGGAGGAGGTTAAGGTCATTCTACATCATATAGAATCATGCACCTTGCATCTCGGGAAAGAAAAGAAGCACATAAGGGCCCATGGATATATACCAAGGAGAAGAGCATAGCTCCAAGAAGGCCAAAGGGAAATAAGGAGACGAAAATGATGAAGGTGAAGAACATGATGAAGAAGAACATACATAATCCCCAACTTTAGTGCCATATAAGTGAGCCCAATGAAGCCAAATTTCACTATTAAGCACATGAATTATGATATGTCAGCATCTTAAATAACAGAGTTAGGTGATGCCTCCAAGCCTAAAATAATGTCAATCATGGAACAATTTCAAGAATTGGCCAAGCAGTCCACTAAGGAAAGAAACATGGATCATGAGAAAGGGATTTTCAAATTGGAATTCTTGCAATCTAAAGCAGAAATATTGAGTTCCATGGAGGATTATGTGTTCCACTTGATATCCCTACTAGTCAACCACACTCCATCCATAAATCTCGTGGCACTAGACATGTAAGTGACACAAATGACGCACAAGTAGATGCATATGTTGGATAGTTGGAATTGTCTAGATGGCTAGTGGCAGTAAGTGTGTTGGCATTAATGTCAACATTCATGTTGGGATATGTGTTCGGAAGGTGGAATTTCCTGATAGTTGTAAAGAGTGTTGGAATTAATGTTAACCATACTAACGTAGATGTTTGTGGTAGCAAAGGTTATCAATGATGTCCACTACGCTAGATTTGATGGAAACAGGTGGTAGTGTTGGTGTGCTTTGTCTATCAATCTCAAGGGGATTCCCATGGTTGTTGTAGTCTCTGGTAGAGAAGCATCATAGTAGTAGGATTAGTGGAGAATTCATAAATAGGTGCCTATTATGGTTGGGGAGTGCTCAGGGGGGGTCCCATGGTTGTTGTAGTACTTTCCAAAGAATAATCATAGTATAAGGCTTATTGGAGAAGCCATAAATTGGTGACTATTGTGGTTGCAAGTCCCATGCTTTGGAGGAAATTCTACCTCAAGATATCAACTCAAATACTCCTAGAGATAACACAGTCAGTTAGTGCTCAGAAAGAGATTTCCACTGATATGTTGAAGTCTATAAAATGCCTTCAGGATCAAGAGTTATAAGCAATTGAAGTTAGAAGATAAAAAATCTCAATCGATAAGGACTTACGCAGATTTTGATCTAAGTTTGGGACTTAGGTGTGTTGGACCTATTCGAAGGTCAGGTTGCGTAGCGGAGTTAGTGGGAAAACAAAGCCCCGACCCCCGACCTTTGTGGGATGAGCTCCAAGTTGGGAGATGGTTCTAGTTGGGCTAGTTGAAGGTTGGGCAACGCAACAAGGTTTAGCGAGAAGAACAAAGTCTTGACCTCCAAGCCCTGAGCTCAGTGAGACCCGGTACAAGAAAATAATTTGTAGAATCTGACTGGCTCATAATGATGTGTTGGAAACAACGTGGTAGTATGGAGGACATGCGGCAGGCAGACTCAACATTTTTGGGTGGCCTAATGGGCCAAATATAGGTGACACGTGTCACCATATAGAAGGTACCATGTGGCCCAAATGATGTCAGCATGATGTAAGGTGATGATGTGGAATAGGCTCAAATTTCGAGCCAAGGGGTTTTCTTGTGAAATTTTTCCCGTGTATTTGTTCTTAAGTGTTGAAGCAATAAAATGGGTCCAGAGTAATGGAAAATGCCTTTAGTCTGGCCTATAACAAGTCGGAGTTGAGACAAATGCAGGTTCATAAGCGAATAGAGTGGGCCGACTTCTAACCTTCCGATATACATTGGAAGGTATTCCCAGGACTTCGTTTTGCGACATTTTTTCATGTTTTAGTGAACATAGGTGATTGAGCTGAAGATAAAGAAAATGTCACTGCAGGCATATGTTTAAAGGCATAGATGAGTTGACAACCTTTGAGAGAAGTCCTTCATATTTGGCGATTATGCCAAACTAGCTATTTGTCGTAACAAAATCAGGCAGACACTCAAAGTACACATGGGTTGGAAGCTCTCGGGAATCGTGTGCCAAATTGGCCATGGTTGTAATTGGAATAAGAAAGGCTAGAGAAGATAAGTAAATGTGCACATTAAGGTTGGTGTCAGTGGAGTAACATCGACTGTAGAGATCATTGAGTCAACTCAGCAAGGACCATGATTGTGAAGGATGATTTAAAGGGCCTATTTTAAGTAGAAGTAAGCCACCTCTGATCTTCCCATGCAAGATACAAGGGATTAAATGAAGAAAGAACCTCGGAAAAAAATATATTTTATCACATGAAGGAGATTCATGCCAGAGGTATGTTTAGTCTCTGTGAGGAAATTCAAAAGTATGTCATGAACGTTAAAGAGACATATTGTTAGTACAAAATGAATTTAATAGAAGATCTCCTTGAGTCTATAGTGTAACTAAGATTTATTTCTCAATAGGTTGAAAAAAACTTAGGTGGACATTCCTTGCATTAATTGTACTATGGCCACAGTTGGTGAGTAATGAAGCCCATTCTTTAATTTAATGTTGCAGTAGCACAATTCAAGAAATGGGACAAAACAACATGATGGAGAATCCATGAATAGGTATAATTTGATAGTGTGAATGGCAGAGTGATGGCTGAGAGAGAAATCATCGATCAATGTGTTTTAGTGAAACAAAATTTAGGATTGCAGACGAACAATGTGGGGAGGGAAGTAGTATAGTTGTGAGAGTTGTGTGGAGAGCTTCATGTGCGTGTGTGTTTTTTAGGAGAGGAAAAATTTTTCATTGTTGTAGAGAGGATGAGAGTGACTATGCAAAGGAAAGAGGCTGAGTGGGACAGTGCTATTGTGTGAGGTTGAAAAATCCTATGGAATAGAAGAGAGCCAAGATCAGAAATATGATGCTGCAGAGAGGAGAGACAGAGAGATGTGACGGATGAGATCATCAAATGTTATTGAGATGAAGAGTGGGTTGTTGCAGAGTGAGTAGAGTACATAGTGCAACATGGGCTGAGTAGAGGAAAGGATGCAGAGGAGAACAAAGTTGATATCAAGCAGAGTAGAAACCATCTACAAGGAACATTAGTTCCTTTCGAGTGTGGATTTGAGCCTGCATACAAGAAGTTGGTTATTCCATATTAGTAGGTGTATGAAGAAGTATTAGGGGGTTGGTTCCTTATATAAGTTGTTTATTGCATAAATCGAAGGATATGCAATTTGGTGCTTGCAATAAATATATGAATTTTTTGCTTCACATGTTGCTTCTGGAAAGTTGATCAAGTGCCCACAAAAGAATGGAGTTGGTACTTCCTGCTAGTGGGTTCTAACAAAAAATCAAAGGGAGTTGGTGCTTCCTGTGAGTGGTGGATCATAAGCAAATTTATGTAATAGAGTAGGTTCTCTTTTTTTTACATCAATAACAAATGCAAGTTTTCGTGGTTTTTCTCCCAGAAGGGTTTCCATGTTAAACCTTTGTGTCATATGTGTGCTTATCATGATGTGTATGCTTGCGTTGATTCATATGTTGTTGTTATGGGTTTTTAATGGTTTCTCTCATTTAAGTCGATTCCAAGTTTGAATGAGTAAAGAAAAATTGGCAAAAAAGTAAAAATTAGCCTTAATACTGGTTCAGCCCCCCCTCTTAGTATTAACGTTGTTTCCAACAACATAGGACAAATGCCACAACAACAAAGTTGCAAGAGATGTATAATAAGGTAAGTGGTCAACTGAAGTATGAGAGAATGGTGTGTAAATCCAAAAGACCAAGATAAAGAATCTAGAGGAAAACATCATTCATTTGGCTACAAAACCACATGATTTCAAACAATACAAAACCATGATGGATCATGCATGATAAGGAGAGGGAGATAAGGAACCCAAAGAAGAAACCAAAGATATAAAATGCACACCCTGTGTAAACTAATGAGATAGCAAAGGCAGAAAAGGAGAGTCAAGAGCTAAATGAAAAGATCTATGATATGAGAAAAAATAATAGAGAGTCTAGAGACCAAATTATTTTACTAGAGGCACAAGTTTATGGACTGAAAGAAAAGTTAGGTGAGACTTCTTAGTCCCACCAAACTCCTAATGCTCTAGTAGGACATGTTGAATCAATGGTGGTGTTAGATGATGTCCATAAATTGTAAACTCTATTATATATCCAGGAGCAAGAATTAAATAAGATGGAAGAAGAATTATAGAGCACAAATATAGAATTGTGCCTAAAACAAGAGGATTACCAACAAATTAAAGTAGAGTGAGATATGTTGAAAAGGAAATTGACGTGAGTAAATCCTCATTCAAAGCCATAAAAGGAATAATTTGGGATAGAATAATAAAGATGATGGACAAGAATTAGGACCACGTGGAGCTACTTCAAGAGAAGATAGATACCATCAAAAGTGCTAATAGAGAAATGAATATAATAAAGAAAAATATTGGAGACTTCCCTACCAAAGCTAAAATAATATTAGATTTCCTCAATCACATGTATAAGGAAGATATCACAAATTAGATATTCATATATCTAGGGTAGTGGCAAGAGAAAACAAGATGAAGAGGAAGCAAAATCTGATGACAGTGGTAGAAAAGAAGGCGGGAGAAATAACAAAAGAGATACAGGCTTTAATGACAAATGTGGGAATTTATACAAAATGAAATTCTCACTATTTTTTGATGGAAATGGACACTTATATCCCATAGAATATCTCATGGATAACTTAGTAGAAATAAAAAATGATCAGAAAGGATTTGAAGAAGAAGGTTGTGTTTTACAGGGAAGAGACATTGTCAACCTTTATACATATTATTTTGAAATTATGTTCTTTTTAAAGAGAATTGTCAAGGAACAAGGCCAATTGGCCTACAATGCAGTCACTAATCTATATGGAGTAATTTTGGATGCACAAATGTGTGATGTCTTGTTCAAAAAAGAATGGAAAGGACTGACGGAATTTTATAGACTAACCATTCAAAGGGAACACGCACAATCCCAAGTTGGAGGAACAATACCACAAGAATCTCAAATGTTGGTCCACTCAAGCTCCAAGCCACCCCAATAACAACAAGAAAAATTGTAAGGCCCCCAACAACACACTAGTTAAAGTGATTTTCCCTTCTACTAGCCAGCACACATGTACAAGAGAAAGAGAGAGGGAGGAAATACATCCAAGTTTGAACAGTCGAGGTAGGGTGCGACCCACCCTACAACTAGGAAATTCTAGAAGAAGTTAGTTATGAAACTACTAGTTCTTTTGTAAAGATTCCTAATGATTACTGAAGATGATGAATATTGATCTAGGGGTATACCCATTTTAATTCCGTCATGGCTTCAACTCTGCAAGCTTGTGGGTTATGGGACGATGATTTTTTATCTCTCGCCACTTTTGTTTTGTAGCAATGGAGCTCATTCTCATCAAATCTAAAAACTCCAATACTTCACCTCTAACCAAATTCACTAATAGGATATTCTCCCTTTCATATTCTCTCTATATGAAATTTCTTTAGAGGGCTGGACTAGCAGGTCCCACCTAAACGTCATAGATTGGGGGGTGTTAGAGCATTCTATATTTAACCAAGTTTAGGTTATGCTTCAGATCAGGTGGAGGGGTCGACCCCTTTTTTATTCTCTCTGCGACGACTCGCTGGTGTAGGGCATGACCAGGTGGGTCTCCTCTAAATTTTTCTCCTCCTTTAACATGGTTCCAACATTGGAGTAATATTCCTCCGTGCCTACATTCCTTTACTGCATCTCAAATTATTTGGACCTTTCACTCTATAGGGTTTGCTGTGGCATGACATTGGTGTCTTGAACACCAAACCTTCATCTCACCTAACTATCCTTTGATCTCTCTTAACTCTCTCTGGCCTCTTTTTTGCATTATGGATCATGTCCTTTGAATAACATGTGACAGACACAACATTGCTCAATTAAACACACATAGATATTGACACAAGTGGGTTGAAAATGCACAGGAATTTGGATTCAAAATTAAACATGTTACATGTTATGGCCTCTCATCCTAATTTACATTTTTTGGCTATGGATATTGACTTGATTTTTACATTGGATTGGTCATTGTTATTTAACACTCGCACGTAGATTATATAAAGAAAAACAAATCCTAACAAATTGTAACAGAAGGAATCTCTTTCTTTCTAGCTAGTGACCTTCTATAGGATTATTTTTCATTTCCATTTCACATTTAATTTCAAAAACTTTGTGTCCTCTTCAATGGTAGCCATGATGCCCTTTCTAGAAGCCTCTGGAAACTAATTTTGTTTTGGGGTGGGTCAATGCTCCTACATCTAACTCCCATGCTTGAAAGTTTTAATGATCTCTCGATCGTGTGTCTTTATTATTGCATTTCATTTTCTTCATCTCTTCTGTCTTATTCTCCACATGTATCTTTGAGTTTCTTCTCTCACTAAATAGTGAGTTACAACCATATCCTCCACTTACACCTTATAGGATCTTCTCCTTTGGCTCGGGTTTTTGGTATGTTGGCTTCACTGGGGTGAAATACCATACCACGTGCATTCATATTGGGGAATATATAATGAGGAAAAAATGACATAATATATTGAGCATTTAATAGGGGGTAAAAGGTTTTTATATTGGCAGATATAAAAAATGGAGTTCAAAGTTAACGAAAAATATAAAAGTTGTTTAAAAATTGTTTTGAAAAATGGATACCTACAATATTTAGTGAAAGTAGGGGTTTTCTTAATTAATAAGGTTTATTGGGTTTATATTGATAGGGGGTTAAATAATGTGCTTTTTAGAGGTATTTTCTAGTATGTAGTCAAATTAAGAGTATTGTTTGGTATTCCACAAACGCACGTGATATGTCAGAGGTTCATTAAATGAAGCCCCTGTGAACCTCTCAAGTTTCCTCTACTCTCTTGCGAGTTGCATATTTTCTCACCTCCTTCGAAAATTCTACCCACAACTGCATTTGTTGGATTGTTGCAGAACGTCTACCCAATTGTAGTTGGAACTTGTTCTCCTACAAAAAATATTCTCCTATTCTGATACCACTTGATGAATACTGATCCATGTGTCTATCAATTTCGAACTCCTAGTGGCTTCAAATCTGGAAGTCTGTGGGTTATGGGCCCATGATTTCTCTCTCTCACCACTCTTGATTTGCAATGATGGAGCTCATTGTCATCAAATCCCCAAACTCCAACATTTCACCTCTAACTAGAGTCACCTACAAGATAGTCTCCCTATCATATTCTCTCCATACAAAATTTATTTGGTGGTTGGACTCACAAGTCCCACCTTGACATCATAAGTTGAGGGGGAGTTCACAACATTCTATATTTCACCAAGCCAATTTTTCACTTCATATTAGGTCGAGGGTTTGGCCCCTTATTCATTCTCTATGTGATGGCTGACTAGTGTAGGGCCTAACCAGGTGGGTCTCCTCCCAACTATTCTCCTCCATTAACATGGTTTTGATATTATGGTGAGATTACTACGCGCCAAAATTCCTTCACTACCTCTGGATTTATTCAAACCTTTCACTCCAAAGGCTTTGATGTCACATGGAATTAGTGTTGTCTACACCAAGCCTTCATCTCTCCCAACCCTCCTGTAATCTCATCTAACTCTCTCCAGCCTCTTTTGTGCATTTGACTCACGTCCCTCGAATAACATGTGATGAACACAACATTATTCAATTAAACACACATACATTTAATCACATGTGGGTTCAAAATTCATAGTAACTTGGATTCAAAATTAAATAGGTTACATGGTATATCCTCTTGGCCTTATTTACATTTTCTGGCCATGGATCTCACCTGGATTTGTACATTGGATTGGTCATTTTTCTCTAACACTCACATGAAACTTATATAAAGAAAAACAAATCCTAACAAACTCTAACAGAAGGAATCTTGTCCATGCTAGCTAATTGCCTTCTAGAGGCTTATTATTTCATTTGCATTTCACATAAAATTTGAAAAAAAATTGTGTCCTCTACAACGGTGGCCATGATGCCCATTCTATAAGTATCTTAAAACCAATTTCATTTTGGGGTGGGTCAATGCTCCTCCATCATAATACCACTAGTGGTCTTAGGTTAATTTGTTAGAACTAGAGAGATATATATAGGCCTCCTTTTGATGTAATTAGGGAGAGGATTTTTATGTACTAAATCTCTACCAAAATTTGTTTGAAAAAGTGTTGGGACATGTTGAAGCTATTGTAACAGAAGAATTCTGAAGTACATTTTGGATTGTCAATGATTCTTCGTAGACATGTAACTCTACAAACCCTCTTGTAATTTGAATTCTTATGATATTAATACAATTATAGAGTTTTTCATGGAAAATCATATTTGTCCACTTGATGCTTGTGTGGAACCTGATGTAATTGTGTGAAATAAAGGAAACTCAAAATCTGTAAGATTGTTTTCTTTGTTTTCTTTATCAAGGTCACATGGAGTATCATTGTTTATTTTGGTAAATTCTCACATGGGATAGAGTTAAAAGGCATAAATTTAAGTTCTTGTGTATTCTATAGTTGAATTCTTAAGTGCTCAGATGTTTCTTTGATGTCAATAGTCTAGGAATTGATTCTTAATTGCCCATCTTAGTTTATTAATATCTTCTTTGTGCTTTCAATTGTCTCATCAAACACTCATAAGCTTTAAACCTTAAAATATGAGGAAAACATACAGAAAATGTATATATAAACTCTTGGTATTTTCATACATAATTTCCTAGAAGAGAAAAAAAAAGAAAAAAGAAAAAGAGATTTAGATGTTCATAGGTTGCATTGTAGCACAACATAATGTGACTCTGGGTCATCAAAAACAAATAAGTATTTACAATTATCACCTTGTAGAATGATTATCACCCTGTAGAATGATTGATGTTCTTCTAATGCCTTGAATTAAGTGGGTAATGAATGAACTTATATTTTTGAAATTTTTATTGATCCTACTATATTTGTTGCATATGAATCATACAATATGTTGTTGTTAAAGTTTAAGTTTGATCTTGCATATCATTAACCAATTCCAAATAGCTAAGAGAGGCATATGGGGACACCATAAATAGATTCTAGTCACATATGAATAATGAAAAACTATAGAGTCCTACTAATAAGATACATGATTTTTGGTATGGTTAATCTAAGGTGTTGGAGATGGTAGGTGATCATTTATGCAAACTCAAACTACCTTCTTTATGCACATTTTCTCAATAGTGAACATGTAAAATCTGAAAATGTTTCAAACCTTACATGTTAGACTAGGAAACATGATAGAAGTCTTACCTACCATAAAGGACTTAGCATTCAAAGCTTGGGTAGATTTAAAAAATGATGTGATTATGCAAAAGAAGTCCAAAACAATTAGAGATCGGTGGTATGAACTATAGCAAGTTGGGTTGAAATGAAAACTTCTAAACAAATCCAAATGGTACTTTAGGGAGAAGGTAGAAAATAATTATCTCACCTCCTTCATAAAACAATTTGTGGACCAAAATCCTATAAGAATAGGGATGTATCACTAAAAATGGATCTCAACATATTTTTTCATCTATTTTGGTACTTTCTACATTGAAAATTTGTAGCTAAAGGACTATAGGGCCCATTTTAAAGGCAAATCCAATGTTGGTGATTTGTGAATTTAAAGCCTTTGAAGTCCATTTGAGACATTAAACATTCATTTTTGGGTGAAAACTTTGTGAAAAGGTTTATAAGCTCTTTGTATTTTTCTATACATCAATATATTTCTAATGACACAAAGATCACCTAGAAATGAGTTCGTATGAGGAAGTTATTCCTCTCACAAAATGGCCTATGTTGTTAACCACTATGGCATGAGGTGGATGCTATGTCTATACCCATTTCTCTCAATATGGAACTAGTCATGTATAAACATTCAAGAAAATTCTAGAGAATCCAAAACCATAACTCTAATAGATTTGAGCCATGTCAAAATCTAACCCTAACAATAGATAATTGTAAATATATTTTAATTATTAGACCATTAAGGAAAAAATACACATTGTTATATTGATTTATTGTTTCATAATTGGGTAAAGAAAAAAAGTAAAATATTAAATTAAAACAAAACCATAACCCTAATAGATTTGAGCCATATCAAAATCTAACTCTAACCCTAAATAATTATAAATATATGTTAACTATTAGGCCACTAAGGACAAAATAACCATCCTTCTTGTTTTGTAATTCAGTAAAGCAAGAAAGTGATATATTAAATAAAAACAAAAGAAGCAAAAAAATCATATAATAGCATAAAATACCCTATAATAATTATAGTATTTTTGAAAATAGCTTATAACATGAATTTTTTTTCAAAATAAGAATCAAACTTTATTAAATCACCTGTGCATCTCACGGGTGTGAAACACCACCTGTAAGACTACCTCTACAGAACATGCTCTGCCTTAAATGCATTACATGAGAGATATATATAATATACACACATTTAGGGAAGTTGAACAAAATCCTAATCTAAGCTTTAGTTTGAACCATCACTCCATTAAGCCATTTCTACATTAATCTCAACACTCCCCCTTAATGGAGAAATATATTCAAATATATGCCTAACAATTCCCTAAACAACACAAATTTAATTCTACCAACAGGTTTGGTAAAAATATCAGCAACATTGTCATAACTATTATAATACTCAATATGGATTTCTTTTGACTGAACTTTCTCCCTGACAAAATGAAACTGTGTATCAATATGCTTTGTTTTCTTAAATACAAGATTGTTTGCAAGTTTGATGGAGCTCTGGTTGTCACATTTGATCATTGTTGCAACCTTCCATTCTTCTCTAGCATCAAGGAGAATTCTCCTCAACCAAACTGCTTCACATGTTGCTGCACACATAGCTTGATATTCAGCTTCTGCAGAAGACAAGGATACTGTGTTCTTCTTTTTGTTGCTCCATATAATGACCTTGGATCCAATGCTAAATGCATAGTCTATTATGGATAGTCTTTCATCTATATTTCCAGCCCAATCAGAGTCTGAAAAACCTTTCAATCTAACATCACACAAATCAGTATAAACAATACCAAAATCTAAGGTTCCCTGGAGATACCTCAAAACAAATTTTGCTGCAACCCAATGGCTCTCAAGGGGATTTGACATAAATTGGCTCAATACACTGACTGCATAAGCCAAATCAGACCTAGTTGTAGTCAAGTAGATTAGATTCCCAACCACTTGTCTATACAAAGTCGCATCTGCCTCCTTAGATCCATCGTCATTCTAAAGTTTTAAATTCTACTGTAAAGGTACTATTGCAGCTTTGCACTGATCCATTCTGAAATTTTCAAGTAAGCTCCTAACATACTTACTCTATGACAGAAAAGTTTGTCCAGAACCCCTCTAGACTTCCAAACCCAAACAGTAATGTAGCTCTCCAAGATCTTTCATCTCAAAGACTTGTGACATATTCTCCTTGATTTCTTTAATGAGATTATCAGCATTCTCTATAAAGATTACATCATCTACATATAAAGAAATCAAAACAATCCTTTCCTCTTTATCAAACATGGTATAAAGATTAGGGTCATTTTTACTCCTTTTATAATCATGTTGCAGGAAAAATGAATCAATCTTATCATACCATGACCTGGGTGCCTATTTTAGTCCATACAATGCTTTCTTCAACCTGCAAACTAAATGTTCTTCACCTGATATGACAAACCCCTCAGGTTGCACTAAGTAGATTTCTTCTTTTAAGTCCCCATTTCAAAATGTAGATTTGACATATAGCTGGTGAATCATCCAATGGTGTTTGGTAGCTAAAGTAATTATCATTCTGATTGTGTTTAATTGAGCTACAGGGGCAAATGTTTCATCATAATCTATGCCTTCTTGCTGCGAATACCCCTTTACAACCAACCTATCTTTATACTTATCTATGCTCCCATCTGCTTTAATTTAGGCTTATACAACCATTTCCACCCTATGGGTTGTTTGCCTTTAGGTATTTTAACTAAATCCCATGTTTTGGTTTTGAGGATTGATTCATATTCCTCTTCCATAGTAGTCCTCCATTCATTATATTGACTGAATTCTTTATAAATAGAGGGTTCAAAAACATTCATCATACTAGTTATAAAAGCATTTTCCCTATATCTTGCTGGCAACTGAACTTTCCTACCTGATCTCCTGAGTGGTGGAGTAGCTTCAAACCTTGTCTGATCATCATTATCTGGACTTGGCTTGACAACCACATTATCTTCTTTCCCTTCTTACTGTTGCTGTTGTTGTGCATTGTTGTCACTTGATTCATCACTTTCTTCCACCAACAAGGGCATGTGCCATTCTTCATTAGCACTCTAATGGCTTCCACCATTAACCTTATCATGTAACACTACATCTATGCTCACAAAAACTTTATGAGTAGAGGTATTAAACACTTTGTAAGCCTTAAATTATGTACAATACCCGACAAAAACACAGTTGATGGCCTTTGAATCAAGTTTCTTTCTATCTTCCTTTGGGATATGGGCAAAGGCTTTGTTGCCAAAAAATGTCAAATGCTTAACTGCTGGCTTCAAAAGGAGTTTAAAAATCTAAACTTCTTGTTGGAATCCTATTCTTTAGATATACTGTAGTATTAATTGTTTTAGCCCAAAAGCCATTAGAAAGAATCTTATTTTTAACATTCTGCGAGCACACTCTGCAAGGGTTATGTTCTTCCTCTTTGCAACCCCGTTCTGTTGAGGAGTGTGGGGTATTGTAAACTGTTGTTGTATTCGATTATCTTTGCAGTATTTGACGACATAAGATTTATTATACTCTCCCCCTTGAACTGATCGGAGAATCTTGATGCTTTTACCTGTCTGCTTTCCAACCATACTTCTAAATTCCTTGAAGTATTCAAAAGTGTGGCTCTTCTTCCTAAGGAAATACACCCAAGTAAATCTTGTAAAGTCATCAATAAATAGTAAAAAATAGTATGCACTGCCTAATGATCTTCTCTGCATAGTCCCGCATAAATCTGTGTGTACCAACTCAAGTATATCTCTCCTCCTTTTATCAGTATTCATAGGAAATTCATCTCTGTGCATCTTTCCCAGTGTACATGCATCACAGTCAATATGAACAGGTTTTAAAATAGGAAGACCTTCGACCATACCTCTTTTATGTAATAGCAGCAGATCATTGAACTTAATATGGCTGAACCTCTGATGCCATAAGTCCATTATAGTCATGGCAGATGATGTCAATGCCTGATGTGGCGTGCTTTTGACATTTAGCTTGTGCAATCCTCCCACACGAATACCTGATTCAACTCCACCGTAGACTCGACTTTGGATCCTAGAAAGCACGATCCCGCAACAGATTAGGCATTGGAGCAGGTCGCAACTCTCAGCCATTTGGTGTTCTTGCTCTAATCCTGCAGCGATCGAACCAGAACGTAGCAATTCACCATTGGCTTGCCGTCCTTCCCTTCCACCTTTCACGGTCAGCGCGACTGTTGCATATGCTCACTCGCATCATTCTGGTGAATAAAAAATGCGTAAGGGCAGAAGTGAATCGACATGACTATTGCGCCAACTTCCACGTTGATTTCCCTTCAAACGCATCTGTCTCTCTCCACTCAAGGTTACATGTGTCCTCAGCCTTGTAGCTCTGATACCATGTCAAATAAGAATCAAACTTTATTAAATCACCTAAGCAGCTCACAGGTGTGAAATACCACCTGTAAGACTGCCTCTACAGAACATGTTATGCCTTACATGCATTACATGATATATTATATTATATATATATATATATTATATATATATAATATTATAATACACACATTTAGGGAAGTTGAATAGAATCCTAGAAAGCAGGAACAAAATCCTAATCTAAGGTTTGGTTTGAACCGTCACTCCATTAAGCCATTTCTACATTAATCTCAACCGATATTAAACCATATCAAAATCTAACTCTAACTCTAACTCTAAATAACTATAAATATATGTTAACTATTAAACCACTAAGGAAAGAATAACCATCGTTCTGGTTTTGTAATTCAGTAAAGCAAAAAAGTGATATATAAAATAAAAACAAAAGAAGCAAAAAAAATATTCATATCATAAAATACCCTATAATAATCATAGTATTATTGAAAATAGCTTATAACATGAAAAAATAACATTATTCTTTTTTATCATGATTTGTTATTTTTTTCTTATGATTTGTTATTTCACAATCGAGAGTAAGAGAGTGATATGTTGGATAAACCCAAAGTGAAAAACCCTAAAGTATCCATACATGCCACATTATGTTATGGAAAATACGTTGAATTTGTCAAACAATTTTTGTTTGAGTTATTTTACTTTTCTGGTTATGCTGGTTTGTGACAACTTCCATCATTTTTAATAGATAGACATAATGAATTGTATAGCCCTTGTCAAACGCTGACGTTCTGATCCATTCATGAAGATGAAGATAAGGGACATACCATTTGCATGTATTACACGTTAGTGCTTGCCAGGTCCTACCATCACATCATCCAACTTGGCCATAGGAGCTTTTCATTACACAGTGGTATGGTTTCATTTCCATGGCTGTAAGATACCAAGTTGTTGGACCCACAAATCCATCCATTGACCTTTCAGTGACAAAATTGACCGGACATGAGAGTATATATATGCCAGATTCCAAAATTGACATGACATGAGAGTATATATATATATGCCAGATTCCAGTCATTTTCAGCCCAAAAAAAGCAGCGACTCTGTTTAGTGGTTATACATATAATGCATTTCATAATAAGCGGCCGCAAGTAGTATAAGCAGTATGTGTAGTAGTATAAGTTTCATGGTTATGGTTGTGGTTTAATAGTCAGTGGAAAATTTGGTCTCACAAATTTTGTGATCTAATTTTAAGTAAAAGGAGTATAAATAGTATTTATAATACACATCTCAGGTTTAATAATTAAGTAAAAAATTTGGTCATCCAATTTAATAATTATGTATACTTGTAAGCTACTCTGAACATAAATTTTCAATTGAAAAATAACAAGTATAACACAACTTCTCATAAATATGAAAGCGGGGAAAGTGCCGTCTAGATGAAGACAAGTCACAGCCTGAAAAAGTTGACAGGATTACAGGATTCTCTCCGGCATATCAGTGACTCTACAAGGGCTGGCCCGCACGGAAGTCATAGTTGAAGCCGTGTTATCCTACAGGAACCCGTTCTCAAGGGGAACAAAACATGTGTAATTTAATTCATCAATGAAGGCAGATAATATATATTACAGTTTTTCACAGCTAAAAACAATTAACATAGTTTGTGAAAACGAAAATTAAAATGCATTACCGGTAGTTAAGTGTCAGGGGCCACTGGGTCCTCTGGGTTTAAACCAAAAAAAAATTGAAGTCCCTTACACCTGGTAAAATAAAAAAATAATCTATAAACAGTTTTCTAAAGCAAAAATCAATTTATACAAAAGTAATTGGTAAATATTAATAAGCATCAATTTATAATAATCAGTATAGATCGAATTTAATATGAGTTGAGGGATCAAATTTTTTGATGTGCAAATTTTCTGAGAGTGTAAAATACAATGTGTTCATTACTTAAATTGTATTTTTCAATACTAATTAGATTATATATAACATCAAATTAATAGTTTAACCCTAAAACTTAATTTTTTTCACATCATTTTTTTAAATGATATATAATATATAATTAATTTACATTAAAATATTTACCATCATACATTATCACACAAATTAAAATAGTTTTTTATTATTAATATATTTTTAAGTATATGTGAGTATTAATTCTTATCAAAATATTTTTATTGATAATTCACATTGAATATGTTTTTGTATAGCAAAATTAATTAAGAATGCGAGGAGGAAAGACAACGTGCAGGAGGATAGCTTTGGTTCTAGGGTTTAACGAAATTAGTGGCAAAGAGTACCAAGCATCCATGGAGACACAGGGAGGAGGGAGCTCCACTCCCTCCTATAGTTTTATGGTAGCAAACAGAAGAAGAGGAGGGAAAAAACAAACCTCCACAGTCCTTGGAGGTCAAGACAAAAGACACAGAGACTCATAAGGCAGAAGGTAGCAAAACCAATGCAGATCAAGGGACCCATGAAGAAGACTTTCGAGAGGAGAAAGAGGAAGACAGAGGTCAAGGGTCAGAGAATGGAGCTAAGATGGGGCCCTGTAAATCCAAGACCACAACTAAACCTCGGGTTATTCTGAACGATCCAATTGTGCAAGCGCACAGGGATCACATGACTAGCTATGCCATCATATATAAATTTATGGGAATCTGGTCATCAGAGAAAGCGTTGTAAAACTGGATAAAATACAACTAGAAACCAAAAGGGGATTTATATATTCATTTGGGAACCAAAAGTTTTTTTGTTGTGGTGTTTACGAACATAGAAGACAGGGACAAAATCTTTGAAGAAGGGCCATACTTCTTTACAGCTGCTAGACTCTATATGAGGCCATGGACGATGAACTTTGTGCCAGAACGAGAAACCTTCACTTCTGTATCGATATGGATTTGACTATACTCTTTACCTTTAGATTATTGGATGTCAGAGTCTTTAAAAGCTATAGGTAATAAATTAGCTCATTTCTTAAAAATTTCAGAGGCAACTCTAAGGGTAAAATATACATCCTATGCCCGTATATGTGTTATGAAACCAACTCACAAAAGGATAGAAAAGATAGATCTATGCCTTAGAATTCAGCCTCTTCGAGGGGACAACCTCCTGTACATTACACAAATGAATAATTCTTTGATGATACAAATGAAAAGACCTCCTTTCTATATATAGGAGTCTAAGGGGCCATAATGTAATCAGAGCCAACATAAAAATAATAATGTAAAAGCACAATAATAACAATAGTGGGCTTCTATGGGGCACAATAGTAACAATATGGGTAGTACATGGGTACATCAATATAATAAGGGGGTTGCATTAATAATAATAAGGGGTTACAATAGTAGTATAGGGCCCTAACATGCCCCTCTCCTTCAAAAAGTGTTGTCCTCAACGCTTGAGTAGTTCTTGATGCCTCTGTATAAAATTCTTGTCCTCCCATGTAGAATCTTCAGCGGGTAAGTTCTTCCACTTGATGAGATACTCCGAAATTGATCGATTTCGTAGCTATCAGGTTCTTGTTTCTGTGACTGCTCCAGGTTCCAATATGATCTTTCCTTCCTCTTCAATTTCTGGCAATATTGTTTGAATTGGGATCTTTTGCAACTTTTGAATAAGTGGCCATACTTCTTCTTCCTTCTTCCATACATCCCTTGTTTCATTTACCCAATCTGGTTGGACAATAGAAATAGCACAAAACAATGCTTCTACATCCTCATCCTTTCTTAAGAGTGCATATGCAACAAAATTTTGCTTCCATTTTCTATAGATGATTTTAAAGTCATAACCCAACTTATTTGTGACACATTTTTTTTGTTCTTCTAAACATAATAGTTGTTCTAAAAAGTATTTAAGACTGTCATGATCCATATTTACCTTGAAGTGTCTTCCCATTCGATAAGGTCGTCATTTCTTAAGTGCATGTAGTATTGCCAACATTTCCTTCTCATCAACAGCTTGCTTGAGATGCAGTAGTAAAAATACTCAATTACCTATATCAAAACATTTTTCACTACGATGTTGATCTACCTGTTATTTCATTCGATTTTGCACCAAAGTGGCATTATCTTTTAAAAGTTGGAGAACTTGTTGTTGATTCTCGATGTGATATTTCACTGCTTGAACCTTTTTCTTCTTGATATGTCCTTCTATCTTTAAAGTTTGACAAGTGGTAATTTCTTCCGATCCTTTACAGGATATGGTTGGATTCATTTCTTGATGTTCGATGTGATCTTTCACTTCTTGAACATTCGTCTTCTTGACATGTCCTTCTATCTTGACAGTTTGAGGAGTGGTAATTCCGACCAATGAATTACAAGATATGGTTGGATTCATTTCTTCTTTCTCGATGTGATCTTTCACTTCTTGCACCCTTTTCTTCTTGATATTTCCTTCTATCTTGAGAGTTTGAGGAGTGGTAATTCTTGCCAATGCCTTTACAAGATATGTTTTGATTCATTTCTTCTTTCTTTGGGATTGGGTCCTGACGTATATCCTCTTCTTTTGATGTGTCTTGATCCTTTTCTTCCTCCTCTTCATACTCTATGTCAAATAATTTCTTCTCAGCACGCTTATGACCTTTAGTGCATTTGTTATCACATTTGTAACAAAGCTCTTTTTCTCTTTTTTCTTCCAATTGTTGTGATGTAACCCGTGTAGGTTGTGGAAGTCTAGGAGAAACAACACTTCCATCTTTATAGTTGTGAGGGGTAGACTTCCTTGTTGCCATAATTTTACTTTCCACTATGTAACAAAGCCCTTTTACTCTTTCCAAATGTTGGTGTTGTTCTAAAGGAGGTGTTTCTCTTTGTATCTTCATAATGTGCTATCATTTCCTCCTTGAAAATTGACCATGTAACAAGTTGTTTACGAGAACAAAGCCCTTTATACCATAAAAATTGATCCAGTTCTAAATATGAAGATGCAATACATACCTTTTGTAATACTGGTACACCATGTAGATCAAAATATTGCTCCATCTGAAGTATCCAATTTACTAGATCCTTGCCATCAAGCTTCCTCATATCGCCTTTTCTTGATTTTAGGAGCCCGATATTGAAATGACTGTAACTTTGTAATTTTGGCTATTCCAGTTCTGAAATTGTGACCTACAGTAGCCCGTTGTGTCCTATTTCCAATGCCACCAATCTGATCGAATTTAAATTCTCCAAGAAAGAGTTATGCACAATCTCCCAAGATGACCTAATTATATGCCTTTTCAGAAGAGCGAACTTGTAAGAAGTGCCATGTGTCACTGTTATGACCTTAGGATCTAAATAATATATACAGGAAACTACATTCTATCCTCTTTCTATAAATTCTTACGAAATTTCAATCTGATGCTCAAAACAAAATTTATGACGTTTTTCCCCAGGTCACCTATTTGGAATGTAATTCAGGAGTCTGCAAAAAGACCAACTTTCTCAAATATCTCCATGAATATTGCGCGAAAAGCTCTAAAATTCGGATCCGAGGTTCAATGCGATTTGGTCTCAAATGGGTTTTTTTTCGCTTATAAAATGTCACAGAAAGAAAATTATAGCGAAAATTCCACGATGACCTATTTGGAGCATCGAAACCCTAGAATCCAAAGCTTTGATACCAAATGTTATGAAACCGGTTCACAAAAAGATAGAAAAGATAGATCAACATCTTAGAATTCAGCCTCTTCGAAGGGGAAACCTCCTTTACATTACACAAATGAATGATTCTTTAATGATACAAATGAAAAGACCTCCTTTCTATATATAGGAGTCTAAGGAGTCATAATATAATCAGAGCCAACATAACAATAATAATGTAAGGGCACAATAATAACAATAGTGAGCTTCTATGGGGCACAATAGTAACAATATGGGCACTACATGGGTACATCAATATAATAAGGGGGTTGTACTAATAACAATAAGGGGTTAAACTAGTAGTATAGGGGCCTAACAATATGTGTGGAGATAGACCTATCAGGAGCCCTTCCAGATGATTTCATTCTAGAAGTCTATGATGAGGAAAGGGTTCAAGCAGTTGACTATGAACATATCCCATTTAGATGTCACAAATGTTATGAACATGGGCATTTATCTAGAGACTGTCCTCTCAATCGAAGGGATGAAAACCTAAATACCAACAAACGAAAAGACTAGACAAGTTTCACCAAAATAGGAGGAAAAGGAAAAGGAAGAGGAAGGAAGACACAAAAGAACCCTAGTGTCAATGATAAAACAAAAAGTTACAACAGTTTTGAGATCTTAGGAGAAAAATAAGCTGAGGGAGGGGATAAAGAGAGTACATAGAATCTGACAACAAGGGGGAAAGAAAAAGAGACCAACATGGAGTACATTTAGGAACAGAATGAACACATGATGGACCCTTTGAGTACCATGGAAGTAGAAAAAGACCAGGAAATGACTCAAAGTGAAAGTAGTATAGAGGATCAAGATTTACAGGAGATCCTGGAAAGGGAGAACCTAGAGCTAGAAAAGTTTCTAGAACAGGGCGACAACCTAGGAATAAACTCCATCCCTTAGGAGGACGTGGACAAAGTCCAACAGATATTCCTTAGCAAGGCACATCAAATAGTGTCAGGAGTCAAAAGAGGACATGAAAACCAGGAAAACAATGGAACTTCCTCAATAGGATTAATAACAGGGAAATTAACAAAGAATCTAGGCAAAAGGAGGGGAAGAAAAAGACATAAAGAATTACTATTGGAGTGTGGCAAGCTCATGATTGATTCAGGAAGGATGAAAGGCCTTTCTAGTTACTCCTTTATAACCCCACCTCAATGAAGATCACAACCTGGAACATTAGAGGACTAGGGAGCAGAAGAAAATAGAGGAATATTGGTAAAAGGATTCGAGAGGAAAAACTTGACATAGTATTCATAGAGGAAACAAAATGCTTAGTGGAGAGGATCCATGAAAAACATAGTAAATGGGTAAATAGATATGAATACCTTGAAGTTAAGGCAAATAAATCTTCTAGTGGTATTCTCACTCTTTGGGATCCACAGAAATTTGGTGTGATTGATGCGGAGGCATCCAGACATCACCTTTCTTTGATTTTCCAACTGGTGGGTGACAGGCAATGTTACATGATCACCAATGTCTATGGTCCATAACCGATGGAGGACAAAATTTTACTCCTCACTACAATGGAGGATATGAAAAAGAGGTACCCAGCTCTACCATGGATTCTTGGAGGTGATTTTAACATAACAAAATCACTCATGGAGAAGAAAGGAGGAACTAGAATACTTGGAAGAGATTCAATTGCCTTCCAGCACTTCATTACCAATATGAAATTGGTTGATATGGAAACAAGCAATGGAATCTTCACTTGGAATAACAAAAGAGGAGGTCCTACCCAAGTGGCCTCAAAATTGGACAGATTTATGGTTTTAGAGGAACTTCTTCTCAGGGAAAGAAACATTACTGCACTCATACTACCTTTTGGGGATTTAGATCACTGGCCTATCCAATTGGAAGCTTCCTTTTATGGAAAACCAAGGAACACCCCCTTTAGGTTTGAGAATGCTTGGCTCACACACTCAGATTTCCTTACAAATATTGAACAATGGTGGAAGGAAGATCTTCACCTTCAAGGTACAAAGATGTTCCTGCTTCACTGCAGGCTCAAACACATTAAAGGCAGACTCAAAGAGTGGAACAAAAAGGAATTTGGTAACATCTTCAAAGCTAAAGGAGAGGTGGAAAAGAAACTAAAGGAAATAAACTAGATTCTTATCACAAAAGGCTACACAGATGAAAGGAAAGAGATGGCAGAGTCACTCTAGCAGGAGTGGGAAAACAGATGCCTTCAAGAGGAAATACTCTGGAGACAGAAATCTAGAGTACAATGGATTAAAGAAATGGAGAGAAACACCAAATTATTTCATAGATCCACCACAGCTCACCGAAACAACAATAGAATTGTGAAACTTATAGATCAGCATGGTATATAGAGAAATACTCATGAAGAGATGGAGAAGGTTCTACTCCAGAATTTTTAGAAAATTGCTGAGAAAACCTCAAAAGATAGATACCAATTCATGGAAAAAATAACTCACTACATCCCTAGATTGGTCACCAGAGAAGATAATTTCATTCTCAATAGACCAGTAATAGAGGAAGAAATTGAGGAAGCCGTGAAAGAGATGCAAAATGGGAAAGCACTAGGTCTGGATGGTTTTAATGTGGACTTTTTCAAAGCTTGTTGGAAGATAGTGAAACAGGACATCCTGGAGGTAGTGGAAGACTCTCGAAGATTTAAGAAAGTCTTAAAGACTCTCAATGAATCTTTCATAGCCTTAATCACCAAACAGGAGAAGGCCACCTCTCCAGACAAATTTCAACCTATAGCATTATGCAATGTGATCTACAAAATTATATCCAAAGTCATTTCCAACCGTTTCAAAACTCACCTCCCAACCCTAGTGTCGAAGGAACAAACAAGCTATGTGGAAGGAAGACAAATTCTAGATAATATAATTCAAGCACATGAAACAGTTCATTCACTCATTACCAACAAATAGGCAGGAATGATAATGTAGCTGGACATAGCTAAGGCCTATGACAAACTTAGCTAGTCGTACATAAGAGCAATTTTAAAAGCCTATGGCTTTGATCACAATTGGATTAAATGAGTTATGGCGCTAGTTACCACAGCCAGCTGTTCAATTCTTCTCAATGGTGCTCCTTCCAAAACCTTCAAGCCTTCTAGAGGTCTCAGACAAGGAAATCCTCTTTCTTCTTTCCTCTTCATTCTAATCATGGAAGGGTTAGGAAGAGCTATCAAATCTACTAAGGATGAAGGGAGAATTTAGGGTCTGAGACTCCTCGTGGTGGGGACACGGTGACACATTAGCAATTTGTGGATGACACTATGCTTCGAGGCACACCCACTGTTAAAGAAGCCAAAGCATTTAAACAGATTCTGAGTGAGTTTGTTAGGGAAGCAAGCACTGAGGTAAGTCTCACTAAATAAAAAATCTTCTTTTTCAATACAGATATTTCAATTCAAAGAAATCTTTCCAAAATTTTGGGCTTTCAAAGGGAGACACTACTTGTGAAGTACCTGGCAGTTCCTCTCATTGACAAACTGCTTCACAAGGATATCTGGGAGCCTGTTCTTAATAAGCTAAAAGATAAGATCAACAAATGGACAAACAGAGCACTAAATATAGCAGGGAGACTAGTTCTCACTAAGGTTGTCCTACAAAGTATCCCTATCTATATGTTATTTGCCATTCCAGCACCAGCTAGCGTAATGAACAATATAAGAAACATTCATAGAGACTTTCTCTGGGGGAAAGGTGAAGAAAAGAAGAAATGGGCCCTTGTGGCATGGGACAGAGTATGCAAGCCTAAGCCCCATGGTGGCTTGGGTCTTCATGACCCAGGAATTCTAAACAGAGTTCTTGGCGCTAAAATCTGGTGGAGATGGCTAAAAGAAATTCAAGCCCCTTGGGCAAAACTCTGGAAGCACAAATATGCTAGTGAATGGCAGGAGGAAAATTTAATCAGAATGATAGGATAGGTAAAAGATTCTACAATTTGGAATAGGACATGGGAAAACAGAGCCCTAGTCCAAAACCATAGTTTCTAGGAGATCAGAAATGGGAACCTGGCTTGGTTTTGGGAGGAAAATTGGAAGCAGGAGGACAATCTTCGAAGTGAAGAATTAACATACATTCACACCGACACCATCAACAAAGGACTAAGGTGGGTAAGTGACTATTGGGATCAAGTAAGGAATGATAAGAAATGGAGAACTTGGAAACTTCTAGATTATAGTGGAATGGATAGGTTGTATACTCAAGCTACAACCCTTCAAGGTCTTTTAGACAAGAGACAAATATTGAACTTGAACTTGAACAATCAACTAAGATAGGGAAAGAACAAGACAAGTCTCTTCAACCTTAAGGAAGCCAAAAGAATAGATGCAAGGCTAGACCTTCCTAACACTAATAAGACATGGAAAGAAATCAGGGAAAATCCTCATTGGATGAAAGTAAAACTATTCATGTGGCTGGTTCGACAGGGCAAGATTCTGACACGGGATAACCTAAGAAAAGGAGGCTTTGTTGGCCCCTCAAGATGTCATTTATGTAGACAACAAGAAGAAACTACAAATTATCTACTGAATAGATGCACTTTTACCACAATACTTTGGAATTGGGTTGGAGAAGTCTTTGGGCAGACAGACAAAAATGTTAATGATATCACTACTACATTGAAGAATTGGCAGAAAATTATTTCAGACAATGAGATCATTAACTCCACCTAGATGCTGACCCCAGGATTCATAATCTGGAATGTCTGGAAGGAACGCAACAATAGGATTTTCAAGGAGAAAATGAGTATGGTGAGCAACATCCTAAAGTTAATCCTTAAACAACTTAAAGAGATTGTTCATATCATGGGAGGTGCAGCTACTAGCAAACCCATCGGCCAAAGAGAGGCCAGAATTTTGGAGAAGTTAGAGCTCAAGGTTCATCCCCCTCAGGGTTCTATGTAGGTTAACAAGAAGACCTCAACAGACAAGTCTTCTTGGCAACCCCCTTCTCATGGATTTTTAAAATTCAACATAGATGGAGCTTCAAAAGGGAATCTGAGAGACGCTGGTTATGGAGGGGTCTTGAGAGATGAAGAAGGAAACATACAAATCATCTTCCACAGTTATCTAGGAGAAGCAACCAACAATATGGCTGAGCTCATGGCGATGGAATCATGCCTGGAAATACTGCTCAAGCACAACATTCACAATGTCATCATTGAAGCTGACTTGGAATTAGTCACCAACTTAGTGAAGAGGATAAATGCTAGCGCTACTCCTAAGAAAATCTCAGAACACTGGTGGCTTCTACCAGTCTACCAAAGAATCCAAGTGCACTTACGAAGGCTGAGAACTCTTAGGTTGGTGCATGTTCGTAGGGAAGCCAACAAAGTTGTGGACTGGCTTGCAAATGAGGGAGTACGAAACAAGCATACCGACGTGCTACTGATGGGCAGAGATTACAGATGACAGGTGATGCACCGGACGCCTGTTTTAAATCTGCTCCAATCCTTCAATCGATTCAATTAGAAAACCTCTGTTTATTTAAAATGCGGAATATCAAAATTGTGGAAAAGTCTGTTTACATTCTCTGAAGAACTAAATTCTTGCATTTGTTATACAATGCGCAACCCATCGCATGACAATTCGATACCAACAAAGCATTTATAAACATCACCTTTATCCCAACGCAATTAAAATAATGTGATTGAATATCATTCAATCTAAAACTAGTTTCTTTTCCAATTCTGACATACACCATGAATATATATCATCTACCGAGGCATAGGCCTACAAACCTTGTATTATATACCAAAGGAAATTAATCAACCGAACTGAAAGCCCCTCAGGCAACACCGATGCGCAATAATTCACACACTCATCAAAGGTCACGCAACATACACAATACCTCTGTTTTTTAAATTATGGACGACGCCAGTTCTCTAATTTTCATTGTCATCTGAATAAAATGAACAACAAATAAATACTAAAACCAGAAGAACGCTGGTTCAACGCCCAGCCTCTCGCATCTGAGGCCACAACTAAAACAACAAAACAGGAAACAAAATCTCAACACCTGTTATACAAACCAGAGGCGTGAATTTCCGCCTACGCCATCTTATCCCCCCCTGAAGATTACGGATCCATTTTTATTTGAAAATGCAGGCCATATTTTGCATGAAATCTGTAAAAAAGAATGACTAAAAGAAACATTGGTTTAACACACAGCTTTAGGTATGTAAAGACACTGGTATCTAATTAAAAATCACACTATCGACCTCTGAGCCGATTCTTTATTTTTTTCTTTGCATACAATTACAAAGTAATATGTATCAATCTGGTTCTATCAGCGTTGAACGCTCTAATACTACCCTCCTAAACGAGTGAGAGCGCCTCCTGATTTGGATCCGGTTAATGAAATAAGTAACCACGCAACAAAATGAGAAGAATGTGGAGAACGAGCTGCCAGCATGGCTGGTCCAGCATTGGAATAGTTAGCATTTCAGAAGGTCCTTCGGATTCTCCACGATAAACCCTATCTTCAGTCCCACTTTGGGTGTACTTCCAGATGACAACGCCTGATCCGACACCTAGAATGTTAGTTCTGAACCGGATTGCCGCGATTCCTGGGATTTACATTTACAAGTTTTCGGCGCTCTGAGCTAACAGAAGATTACACGTTAGAATTAACTCAAATCTCGTTTTATTACAAATACACAATCTTTTAATTTAAAATTCCAGCAAGAAAACTCCTAGTTAATAGCACTCACTTACACCTGTTGTAACACACCCACTTACAGTAATAACTAATTATTTAGGAAATCGAATTCTTTAGTAACTAGACATTAACACAAAAATAAATTTCACCCTGTCAGGCCACAACATGTGGACAATTTTCCACATTGCTGGCCAGGTCCGATGCTCCTGCATCAGACTCCCTTGGAAGAAAACTGATCTTGTGGTTGTTTGGAGTTGATTCCCATTCTCTGTAGCTCCGCTGACGTCCTCTACTAGTTTTTCCTTCCACTTGGTCAAATATTGATAATGAGCCTGAGTCCTGGTTTGCTTTAGCGCTTTCTTTTTCCGTTTTCCTGCTTCGGGCGTTTGTCTGTTATGGCGTCTCTTTGTGGTTCTTCTTTTGGCTTTTAGTATAGGTACCATTCTGCAATACATGACTAAGTCACCTGTTTGGAATTCCTTTTTCCACCTCCTCATATCTGCCTGCTGCTTGTCTTTGCTACTGCATTCCCGCCATTTGCTTTTGACATCTCCCTCAAATATGCTTATAGGAGTTAGCCAATTCACATCTACTTGGATTTTCTTCGGATTGCGTATTGTTTGCACAACAAGACTTCCATTGATTTGCCCTTTATCCATCAATTCTTTCATTTTTGTTCCAGTTTCGACATTTTCCTGCATTACCCTGTAGGCTACTTTATTTGGCAAACTGACTTCAGGTATTAGATCATTATGGTCACTAATACCCCTGATGGGTAACAACTCATCCACAACAATATCAACACAATCATTCAAGAAATTCTGAATTTCTTCATGTAAATCTTCTAAATTTGTAGAAGTTAAGATTACCTTGGGTTTGCCAACACCAGCAAAATGCATCTCCTTACCCTTTTCATCTTCATGCAACAGGGTCTTCTCATTCATCAACGTAACGTTGTTTCCAAGTGCTTCTTTATTATCTTCAGCTTTCAACGGCAGTAGTGTATGCTTGTTTCCCTCTTTCTCCAAAGTATAAGTATTTCGTCTGCCATCATGTATGGCATTTCAGTCAAACTGCCAGGGCCTCCCTAGCAATACGTGGCAGACATCCATTGGCATTATATCACATAAAATAACATCTTGATAAGTGCCAATCTGAAAGTCAACTTTACATTGTTCAGTCACAAAAATTTGATGACCTTTCTGGAGCCACGATACTTTATAAGGAGTGGGGTGTACTGTCCTTTCCAACATCAGCTTATCCACCATCTTTGTAGAAACAAGATTGTCAGTACTACCGCTATCAATTATCAACTTGCAACACTTACCCTTGGACTTACATACAGTTCTGAATAAAGTCCTTTGAACTGGTTCTTGGGCTTCCTTAGCTCCTTTCAGTAATACCCGCTTCATTAATAGGGACTCTCCGTCTTCTGGTGGTTCCTCTTTCGCTTCAGGTTGAGGAATCTCCTCCTTGGCTTCTGCAACATTCACGTTGCGCTGGTTTGCTGATCTCTGATGAGGACAATCCCATTGTACATGTCCCCATTCACCACATGTAAAGCACCGGACATCTCTTCCTCGGCCTCTGCCTCTGGGCACAAACCTTCCACGGCCAAAATCTCCTCTTTGTGGTGC
>APFE030859712.1:2536-39314 GCA_000404065.3 Pinus taeda
ATAACTTAATTAATCACATTATTTGGCATATTTAATCATTACATAAACGTAATCTTGCTGACAGTGTTTGATATCATAATCATAATGCACGCATGTCTAACCTAATTATTGTAATTAGACGTCTCTAAATCCAACACGTAGCAGAACCCATATCTGCAGAAGGAACCGAACCCCTTCTCACAGAAAATGTTATGAGGAGCCAAATATGTTCACATACAGGGACTCCACTCTGCCCACCAACTTTCTGGTCTAAAAATTATCTCTAGACACGAGATTCCTACCTTCCTGGTTTCTTCAAATTTTCTGAGTTTTCATATATTTGTAATGAAGTTGTCTTCAATGGAAATCATCAGACAATGTGCGAAATCAATGGTTTTTTGATAGGAGGCCTATCTCAATTTATTAACTTCATCTAATGACCCTAATTGTAAAACTACTATAAGTAGCGTGTGTAGCATGTGTTGTCTTTTCTTGAAGTTTTAATTTTCAATTTTGTTAAGGGTTTGTCTGGTTCCGTTTCCAGTTTTCATTTCAATTTTATTAACGGTTTCTTTGGTTCCATTGCCAGACAGAGTTAATAGTTATGTCAACCCATGAATGGATTATAGGTTCAGTATGGTCTAAACTTAGAAGCATTGTAAAAGGAAACATAAGGTTTTAGCTTTTTGTTGTTGCATACAAGCGTTGATAATGGAACTTGGTTGAGATTTATTTTTATTTGAAGCGTTGTATTTATGATCATATTTTATACGAGAAACACATAACCTGGAAATCAATTTGGTTTTAAGACATGCTATGAGTAGAATCTTGGTCAGAATTTGCTTGCATTTAAGATAATATACCTATGATATCTTTTACAGGGACACATTTGTAATCACATCACAACCATGGAATTATGTAGCCTTGATAACTGGGAAATATTTTTTTATGCCCATGTCTCCACTCTTCATAAATGGTTGTGTTATCATATTCCATAACTTTTTGGTACATGTTGAGATGTCTAGTTTTCAACACATGTAAATGATATTGATATTCACTACTATTTCTTCTGTCTACCCTCAAAGCCACATGATTGAACCTTCATTATACATTTGTACTAGGTCTTGCACTTGAATTTTATTGACACTTCAATTTTGGGAAAATGGGAAAAAGGTTCCATGCAACTAAAGATTTAGCTCTTGAATTAACACCCCTTAACCGATGCATACTACATAGAAATAAGTTGTGCTTGATTAAGAAAAATAACTGCTTCCACATTCTTCTACACTTCTAGGCTGCCCCCCTGACTTGATCCGTCAAAATACCAAGGAATGTCTATATATTGTCGAGGCCTAACTAGAGTTCCTTGCTTTCATTGTAATCTTGTCTTCTGTGCACAATTTGTAAATAAGATCCTTTGACACCTTAGGAGGGATCCCTTTATCCTGAAAAATACTTAATCTACATTCCCACCAAATTACAAAATCAAGATACCAGGAAGAACACCATATCTTTGGTAGCTAAATTCTATATGCCTTAATAGATGCACTTCTTTAAATTTGGTTTATTATATATAAAATAAAATGATGGTAGGTCAAGATTCATACAAATATCATTGCCTTCATGGTTTCTAGTGTGATTTTTCTGTCCGCTTTATCAGTTTCAGCTATATCAAGCAGCACATCCACAAAATATTTAACGTTCTTTGTCTTTGTCATTGCCGGTGTTGGGGCATTCAAGGTCACAGGGGCCTTAGAACTACAATGATCAAGATGGTGTTTAATTATTTTCTCTCTGAATGCGTCAAATAGTTTCCTAGTTTTCTCCATGCACTGGTTGGTACCCTGCAAATCAAGCCAATCCAAATATGGAATGAAGTCTTGAATGTTAAATGCTCCTATGGTAGTTTTAGCATCTAATACCAGATCCCTGAATCCCTTGCCATCGACACCCAAATCTTGGTTATAAATTTCTTGCTTTAAAATATTTACCAAATTTTGTCAGAGGTGAGGGTTGAGAAAGTCTTGCAAAAATTCACGGCCATGGCACCGCTCTGACTCTCCTCCCAAATGGAATGGACCATGACACATAACTCTTCCTCTCACACAATCTTGAAAAACTGGATTCTTTTGGAAGTGAGCAGTTTTGTTACTCATACCTTTCTCATTTGCCTCCAATAGCCTCCATACAGAGCGAATATCACACCTTGGAAATTGTAGGTGAAGTATTTTCATGAAGTTGTTGCAGGTCAGGTGGCAAAGATGAAATCATGGGTCTAGAGAAAGTATTAGGCCATCTCAGAGGAAGAAGTGACCACTGTAGGAATAGAGCCCAAGAGCAGTAACATCATGGGGCCATATTTTTTAGTGAGCACGATGAACAAGCAACCTCAATTATTGAATATTTTTTATAATCGACCATGGATAATGCCTTGGAGGAAATCTACTTCTGTTTCCTCTTCCCTTCCCTTTTGTAGTATCCAATACATGAATGTCAAAATCCTGAGACCAATAGCTGCAGATAGACTGAGAGTTCGAACCAACTCATGAAAATACATATCAGACCATTCCTCATTCCTCTTATGTGAATCGATTAGAAAATTGGTTCAAAATTGAGTAAGAAATTATAAATTTGAATAATTTATAATTAGATAAATTAAATGTTTACATGTCAAATTTAGAGTTTCAAATTTTTGATATCCATAACTAGTCAACAATTTATAATTATATAAATTAAACATTTACATGTCAAATTTAAAGTTTCAAATTTTTTTATCCGTCACTATTGATATTGAATTTTTTTTATTCAACATCAAATACGTTTTACAAAACATCAAATTCCAGCGAGGAATCAATTTTTGTTTTAAATATACTGAATGTATAAAGAGATTTAGTCATCTGAAAAATATTTCATTATTTGATTGTAGGTTCTTCTCCATGTCAGTAAAAAAAAGAGTTGAACTTGCACAAGAGTACAAGCATATTAATAATTATACTTGTTCTTTGTTCATGGGTTTTGAGAATGCTATTG
Source organism: Pinus taeda (assembly GCA_000404065.3). Taxonomy (NCBI): domain Eukaryota; kingdom Viridiplantae; phylum Streptophyta; class Pinopsida; order Pinales; family Pinaceae; genus Pinus; species Pinus taeda. Next base: position 5,546 of record APFE030859712.1, read on the forward strand.
AATGTAATTATACATGTTACTTATACAGTGTGTATTGAGAATGGTATTGAATTCAATACCATTTGGATTTTCATTTAGGACATGAAGCATTGTTGTTATAATATTTGCTTTATTGTTAGTGGTTCTATTCATTTTGATAAATGCAATGATAATTAGCTATTAATGACTATTTTAAGAAGCATGACGTAGAGTTTTTGTATACCATAGAAGTTTATGTTTATCATGAATCTGTGGTAGTTTGAGCATAAATATTATTTTCTTCGTCATGGTTGTGGTCTGGGTTATGTTGGTGATGTTAAGAATGTAGTATCAATGTCTTGTTTAAACATGTTATGCGAACATGTGGGCGAATAACTCGTGAATAATTTCTTATCATGTTTATTACTATGAGTACGTCATCTAAGTGTTTTTTGATGCATCATTTCGTTCCGGTTTAGTGATTTACACAGATATTCTTTATCAATTTTTGTAATTATTCTATTATGATGAGGTAGCATAGGCTTTAGAGTTTATTTTGTTGCCATTTTAATAAAGTTTGGAAGATTTACCACCAAGGAAACAATTAAATATGTATCAAAAGCACATACATTCTAGAGTTAACTAGATTAATGGTAGCAAGGGTTGAGAACCACTGAACACAAAATGAAACCATAACCAAACCAACGATAGTCTACAAATAACAAACTTCATACTTCTTACTATCAAATTTGGATAAACTCACATTTCTTTAACTATCAAATTTAGGCAAAGGCCTAATAAAATATCAAACTTCATTATAGTTTAAGCTCCAATTTCCATAGTAGGCCCAAGATGGAATCAACACATCAAAAAAACAAATAACATAATTGGAAAACAATGACACTTTATGCTTGTATATTAAGTAAATAATCACCATCGTTTACATCCCATTTGGATATTAACTTGACCATTTTTTCTTTGGATTCATTTTTACATTATGATAGAATACCACTTGACAATATTTTCCTTGAAATGAATGAGATTCATTTTTACATCCCACTTGGATATTAAAACAATATTTTCTATGAAAGAAATCAAATTCATTTTTATACTAATGATAGAGTGAAGTGAGGTTAGAAGAATTTCGTTAAGGATGATCCCAAACTCCCAAAAGAATTGTGAACTAAAACTTCAAGTGAGTGGCTGAATAATTCTCATGCATTACCTTCATTTTGAAAATATTATGGAATATTGGTTTGGTTGGAATCTCCCTGAAACATAACATATGATCGAAAAGAAATGCCAGTAAATAAACAAATTTGCATAAAAGTTTTACTTCTTTCTTCTATGCTATTGTTTCCTTTGCTATCGTTTCCTATGATATTGCCTTATGACGTTTCCTTTGCAACATGTGGTGCAATTGCTATTTTTAATTCTCCCTGTATTAGGTTGTAGAGAAATTCTTAGGAATCATTACTCGAAGAAAACTATATCATGCGAAATAACTTGTTGGTTATTTATACAGGAATTTTTTTCACTCCATTCATATGTCTTTGGGTTTTGAGTTGTTGACCTATTTCATATTTAAAATGATAAACTCTTAATCAATTAAAAAGTTTTTTAGATCTAAAAAAATAATTTTAACTAAAATAACATTCACAAGAAACCACCCGGATGTGGGTGCTCTCGAGGCACAATTAAGGCGGGTTAACTCTTCGCCGGAAGCTGGCTTCACACTTGGTGAGCTGTGCACAGCTCCCACAACCTCAACGCATTCGATATGAATGTGCTCAGGTACAGGTACAGGATCGTTATGCATTCGACAATGAATGCACGCCCTATTCCAGATCTAGTGCAGTATGTTTTATACATGGCTCAGGTTCTGGTTTGGGTTATCATTCTCATCAGGTTCCTCCATACCCGTCTGCCTTTTTCTCCGCATCCCTGCTTTGCTCTGATAGCTCGAAGGCTTTTCTAGAGCCTGTTTTTCACCTGGTTCACCCATACTTGGCCCTATTATGTCTGGTCTTGTTTAATCCCCTTCTCAGGTATCCCCGTCTCCCTGAAAATGGTGCGACATCGTCGTGTTTCTCACCATGGACGCACTAGTGGCAAGCGTGGTAGCTTTCAGCCTACCCCCCAGAATATCACTCCGTTTGCCTCGGCTTCCCCGACCTCTGTTCATGGCCATCCCATTTCGCACAACTCCTTTCAAACTACCCGGTTCAAATTTCATAGTCGGCTCAATAGACTTATTATCTCAGCCAGCATCACGGTTGTTTTGGCTGAGGAAGAGGATAAGCCGAGCAGCTCCGTCCAAACCTCTTCGTCGCAGTCCTAGAATGACAGTGTGTTTCAGGAAGACTTGGCTCGAACAACTTACAAAGGGGATGATATGCAGGAAGCGGGGATGGTGCCTGAGGATCCTCAATCTCCAGTTGATTCTGCTGAGTGCAATTCACCTTCGATCGAGCCAGCACACCCCTCTGGTGGCAATCTGATTTTGGTAGCTCCTCCAGGTGGCAACAACTTGGGAGATAAAGACAATGCTGGTGACATGTGGATAGGATCTCCTCGCCAGATATATAAGGATGCTCTGGACTCTCCGCATCATGTTTGATTGCTTTGGTACTGCGCCTTCTGTTGGCATTTTCCCTTCTGATCTATATATCATTTTGTTATGCATTTCTGGTTTATGTCAATCAGGTTCTGTATCGAGTCCTCGTTGGATCTCACTATCAACCATTATAGTCCTCTGTTGTGCATCAGGTCATGGCTCAGAAAGCCATTGTTTTTGTTAAATTTTGTATCTGCGTATCTGGTTATCAGGGCTATTCGTAAAGCCATAGTACTAGACTGTTTTGTAATGAGGTTCACCTCTTCGGTTCACACTTTTGTCTGTAAGGGATCCGAAAAACATGTTCATGAGTTCTCTCAACCCTGGGAGTGTTCCTACAGGGGTATATGTCTCTCAAAGTCTCAAGTTGCTGGATGGCCTCAGCCTCCTCTAAGGTTTTAACCTCTCTGTAAATATTTTTCTCTTTTTTAATAGATATAGCCTTTACATAGAAAAAAAACATTCACAAGAAACCCAATACCCTTTATGATAATCTATAAACCTATCTTCACTTAAATCATGTGATTTTAGTGCTATACATCAAACCAAATATTTCTCCCTTATAATTAAATCTCTTACAAATAAAGAAAAAATGAAATGGTCTTTCATCTCATTTAGTGTAGTTTTGAAAATAATCAATACATGTTCCCATTGTCTTCTCAAACCTTATACCTATCATCTCAACAATGGTTTGGTAAAAATATGGTACTTCTTCATGCGAGACTTTTCAACGATAACAAATATATAGCTTCCCAATGGGCATTAAATGAGTGGGGGTTGTGTATACCCACCATTGGATAACTGGCCTGCCAAAATCCAACGTTGGGCATATACAACCCCAGTCATTTAATTCCCATTAACAAGCTACTTATTTTCAACCCTTTTTAACATGGCTTTTACTTTTTCCAAAAAAGCTACATTCACTTAAATCATATGATTTTAGTGTTATACATCAAACTAGATACTACTCCCTTATAATTAAATCTCTTCCAAAGAAAAGAAAAATGAAATGGTCTTTCATCTCATTTAGTGGTTTTACAATAATTAATACATATTGTTCCCACTGTCTTCTCAAACCTTATACCTATGTTATCATCTCAACAACATTTTGGTAAATATATAGTACTTCTTCATGTGAGACTTTTTAACATGGTTTCCACGTTTCAAAAAAACAACTCTTCACTTTAATCATGTGATTTTAGTGTTATACATCAAACCAAATGTTATTCCCTTATAATTAAATTTAAATCTCTTACAAAGAAAGGACAATAAAATGGCCTTTTATGTCATTTGATGTAGTTTGAAATTAATTAATACATATGGTTCCCATTCTTCTCAAACTTTATACCTAACATCTCAACAAACGGTTTCGTAAAAATATGGTGCTTTTTCATGTGAGATTTTTAACATGGTCTTCATTTCCCAAAGTTTTATATATATATATATATATATTTCAATTGAATTATTTCTTTCTTTTAAAAACAATAAACTTATTTAAATAAGGGATTTTGTTCATCCTCTACACCCCATTTGGCATGTTTTGCAGCCAAACATAATGTCTTTGGATTTGGTTTTTAACATGTTTTGAAGTTCCCCAATGGGGTTGGGAGACATGGAAGAACAAGGCGTCGAGCGCGATCTTGCCACCCCATCGCTTCAAGATGCATTTCTGAGGGGGTTGTGTGGCCTTCCCCCACATGCATTTATATGAAATCACAAGCGATTAAGGTGAATAGGGGTATTATTGTTTTCGGTTTGGCTTTTGACATTATACGCACTGGAAAAACATAAGAGTAATAGAAGTCTTTCAATCCCCTCTCAAAAATCACATTGAAAAACATGAATAGATGAAAAATGCAAGCTGATATTATGATTTTATGAGACAATATAAATTTTAACTTAATAAAAAGCTAAAAACAAAAAACATGTTGTGAAGTTTTCTCCTTTCTCCCTCATTTAAGACCATTTCACCACCACTTGTGATGCATAGCTCTTGTTTGTTCGAAATGGATTGTTCAACATTTTGTCCTAACTTTATTAATGGGAGGCCATAGTGAACATTGGATTTTCATGATAATAATGTTGATCTAAGTATTATTTTTTCATATGGCATGTATCTAGAGTAAAAATGGTGAAAATTGTAGCAATATGTAATTGAATAATTTAATTATGTTGATATGCATGTTTAGTTTGGAATTGGGCTTCTAGAATTTTAATTTAATTATTAATAATTATTAAATGGATTGTAGGGATTTGATATTTTCCAACTCAAAAAGTTAAAACCCTAGTAAACCATAGGACGGATCTGCGGCGGCGACCTGCTAGGGTTTGCAGGTTTGCAGATGTGCAGCTGACGGATCGGGCTGGCGACGACTGTGGGAGGACCCGGTGCAGCAGTTAGGCCGGGGCAGAGAATAGGACAGCAGGGCTTCAGTTTGTCAGGTAAGCAGCTATTTTCCTTGTTTCTGTCAGGAGTATTTTCTAAAGGGACAAGAGCTGAGAGGGAATGGAAAACACTTCGGGGAGGGGAGAGATCCCCTCCTTCAAGAATGTAGTAACGGGGGAGAATAGTGCGAATGGAATACAACAGAATCAGCAGGAAAACTATGCCCCAGTCATGGGCAATCTGTGGCAGAAAAGGATGAAAGGAAAATGCCTACCATGAGCTCAAAAGTGGCCAAGATATGTTATCCCTAATAACAAGTTGGAGGAATATAACAACTACATGAAAGATCATGCCCTGATCTGCAAATTCATAGGATATTGGCCTTCGGAGAAAGAGCTATACAGGTGGATTGATCAAAGGTGGAAACCGAAGGGTCACATAGACCTAAAGCTGGGAGCCCAAGGGTTTTTCATAGCCATCTTCACGAACCTGGAAGACAGAAACAGGGTCTTTGAAGAAGGACCGTATTTCATGAATAACGCAGGCTTATTCATGAAATACTGGGAGGAGAGATACAACCGAGAAAAAGAAACGCTGTTGGAAGCTCCACTCTGGGTCAGGCTGTTTGGACTCCCCGATGAATTCTGGGATCTTGAAATTTTGGAAGGGATAGGAAACTCAATCGGAAGCTTTGTTAAAGCTGTAGAAGCTACCTGACGAGGTAAATATAACTCATATGCAAGGATCTGTGTTTACATGAATCTAGCCGAACCCCTCCCAGATCATGTTGAGGTGGAGTATCACGACGAGGTGTGGCAACAACCAGTAGATTATGAACACATCCATTTTAGATGCTGTAAATGTCATGAATATGGGAATTTGGTTCGACAATGCCCATTGAACAAGGAGGATGAATTGAAAAGAAATCAGGAGGAACATCAGAAAAACACAGGGAAAATGGAGGAGACTGACAAAGGTTTTCAACAGGTCACAAGAAGAAGGAGACAAAGTCAAGAAAAAACTAAATCCCAACCCCAAGGAAAATCTGGTATTACAATAAGCCAAAATAAGTTTCAGGCTCTCCAGAATGAAAAAGAAGAGTATGAAGTTAATCTGGAAGATGATGAAGACCCTGGGAATTCCCCAATGGATATTACAAGCGAAAGTAAAGGGAAGGAAGTAAACCTAGGAGGAAGTTCTGAAGAACATCTGGAAGGAAAGGTGGAGGATTTGGTAATACAATCCCCGATGGAGGTGGAAAATCAAGCCGAAGGTGAGATTGAGGAAGAAATAATCATGAAACAGCTAATCCAAGAATGGAAATATTTAGATAGCAGATTCATACCTGAGAAATAGAAACAACTGTACAAGGAAGTATTTTAGAAATATAAGGAAAAAAAAGGACAGAACGTCGACAAACAGATAATGATAAGACCTGACCAAGGGATTGGACAGGGGGGAATGGATGGCTCTGGCAAAAGCAGCAGGAAACGAGGCCGGAAGCCGATGAATGAAACTATCCAGACTGTAGGAGAAACCTTGATAAACTCAGGCAAAGTGATACCTCTATCAGAGGTATTCTTCCCCTCTTTCCAAAAGTTTTAAATGATTGTGATCAGTTGGAATATAAGAGGCTTGAATAGCAAGGGTAAACAGAGGTATTTGAAAGAAAAATTGAAAAAAGAAAAACCTAGTGTTATGATTCTTCAGGAGACAAAAATTTCGGTTCAACAGATTGAAGAACTCATGGCCAAGAATAAAATGCATTATGAAGTTACGGGACAAGATGCCATTGGGTCTGCAGGAGGTATTGCAATTTTGTGGAACCCGAATGATATCATCTTAGATAGCTGGACTAGTATGAGCAGAATCCTTACTGGCCTTGGTAGAATAGTAGGAACTAAAGAGCAGGTTGTCATTTCAAGGGTGTATGGACCTCCTTCTCTAGGAGAAAAAGAAAACTTCCTAAATAGCATGAAAGTCATTCGTAGGTTATATCCAGAAGTTGACTGGATAATTGGTGGTGATTTTAACCTAATCAGATCCTTAGAAGAAAAGAAGGGAGGAATAAGAAAAATGGATCACTTTATGGAGAAGTTTAATGATCTGATAGATGACCTCAGGCTTGTGGACATCCAGACTATAAACGGGATTTGCACCTGGAATAACAGGAGGGGGGGTAAAAATCAAATTGCCTCCAGGCTTGATCGATTCCTTGTTTCTGAAGGTATCATGAACAAGGATATTTTTGTAGAAGCAAAGATAATGCCTTCCTTGGGGTCTGATCATTGGCCAATCAGACTTGAGGTGGACATCAAAGTGATCCAAGGAAAAAGACCTTTTCATTTTGAATCCTTCTGGCTAAGAGACCCAGCATTTATTAAAAAACTGGAAGAATGGTGGTGTCAAAGCACGATTCAGGGCAAAGGGAAAATGCGTATGTTTCAATTAAAACTTAGAGAGCTGAAAGAGAAAATTAAAAACTGGAACAAGTAGGAGTTCGGCAATATTATGGAAGACAAACAAAATTTGGAAAACGAAATGGAAACTCTCCAGCAGAAAATGATTTTGGAAGGCAGAACAGAGGAAAGCATCAGCAAGGAAGGAACAATTCTTGGCAAACTTGAAGAGAGAAGGAAGCAAGAGGAAATTCTCTGGCGTCAGAAATCGAGAATAAAATGGTTAAGGGAGGGGGAAAGAAATACTAAGTTCTTTCATCAAGCTAGGATCAAACATAGACAGAGAAACAAGATTCTTTCTATCAAAGATAAGAATGGGAACAGAGTGGTTGAGCAAGCTGAAATCGAACAGGTCTTGATTGATCATCATAAGGAAATATTAAGGGAACCTCAAGCTGATAGAATTCATGCAATCCAGGAAATTTGCTCTGCCATCCCTCGTTTGGTCTCTGAAGACCAAAATAAAGCGTTGATGAGAGATGCCACTTTAGAGGAGATAGAGGAAACTGTGAAAGCATTGAAGAAAGGTACTGCTCTAGGCCCAGATGGTTTCACTGTTGACTTCTTCCAGGCAGGATGGCACTTCCTGGGAAAAGAGATTCTGGAGCTGGTAGAAGAATCTAGGATGAATTTGAAGGTATGGCCAGCACTTAACTCCACTTTCTATGCTCTAATCCCTAAAGGTGATAATCTGGGAGATGCTAATGGTTTTAGACCCATAGCGTTGTGTAATGTTATCTATAAGATTATAACTTCTATGATGGCCAAGAGATTAAAACCCCTGCTGGATAAGTTAATTTCTGCTGAACAAACGAGTTTCGTTGAAGGAAGGCAGATCCTTGATGGTCTGGTGGTCACTCAAGAAGTCATTCACTCCTTAAAAGTCAAGAAACAGAAGGGTATGATGATTAAATTAGACCTGTTGAAGGCGTATGATCGATTAAGCTGGAACTATTTGGGAAAAGTCCTAGAGAGTTTCGGCTTTTGTAGGAGGTGGATTGACTGGATTCATAGTTTGATCTCCTCCCCAAGTTTTTCTATCCTGGTGAATGGGATTCCCTCGAAAACTCTCTGCCACTAGAGGTCTTCGGCAGGGTGATCCTTTATCCCCCTTTCTGTTCATTTTAGCTGCTGAAGGTCTAGGTAGGTTCATCAAGAAAGAAAGAGAAGCAGATAAAATCAAAGGTCTTAAGCTCTGGGGAAATAATCTATGCTTAACTCATCAGCAATTGTTGATGATATCATGTTGTTTGGAGAGCCAACAGTCAAAGAGGTCAAACACCTCCGAAAAATCCTGGATCTTTTTGCGGAGGCTTCGGGTCTAGAAATTAATAGGGACAAATCTTGTGTCTTCATATTTAACGCTGTGGAACAGTTCAAAGCTCATCTTATAAGACTCTTGGGTTTCAGGAGGGGTGAACTTCCTACTAAATACTTGGGAAACATTTTGGACTTTACCTCCAAAAAGATGAAAAATTGGCAAGGAATTATAGATAAGCTCAGTAATAAGGTGGCAAATTGGGCCTTCAGAACGTTAAATATAGCAGGTCGAATAGTTTTGGCAAAAACTGTCCTTCAAGCTATCCTCGTCTACCCTTTATCAATTATGGCAGCCCCCATAGGTATTTGTGTAAGGATAAGAGAGATCATTAGAAATTTTATATGGAGAGGGGCGGATCAAAAGAAAAAATGGGCCTTAGTTTCTTGGTGTCAGTTAACTGAAAGAAAGGAGAAAGGAGGTTTGGGGTTGAGGGACCCTGAGACTCTCAATAAGGTGTTGGGAGCAAAACTCTGGTGGAGATGGCTTAGGGGGGGAAATGATCTGTGGAAAATTATATGGAAAGAAAAATATAATATGCCTTAGTCAGCAGTAGAAATCTTAAAGCGAAAGGATACCCCCAGAGGATCTTCGGTCTGGGACCTGGCTCATCTCAACAGGGATCTGGTAGAAAAGCTTTCTTTCTGGGAGATTAGAGGTGGCAAGGAAGCTAACTTCTGGGAGGATAAATGGCATCAGAAGGAAAGACTAAGCTCCATTCAGGGCCTCCAACAGGTTCGCGACAGAATTGGAAGAGATAGACCTCTCGTCAGGGACTATTGGAAAGTTAATAACCCAGATGAAAGCTGGAGGACTTGGGTGGATCTGTCGGAGTGGGAAGGAGAGTTCAGCACGGACTACAAAGAAGTCTTCAGTAAGGAGGTTGAGTCAAGAAAGATTAAAGCCCGCAATGGCAGGGATATTCTTCGTTGGGGAAATTCTATGAAGGGCTCGTTCACTACTAAGGAGGTCTATTTCCTAACCTCAAAGCAATCTGGAAACGAAGAAAACCCCAACTGGAGAATTGTTTGGGAAAGGAATTGGTGGCCAAAAGTCTCCATATTTATCTGGTTGGCATCAAAAAACAAAATCCTCACCTGGGATCGGATTCAAAAGAAAGGTTTTAATGGCCCATCGAGATGCTGTCTGTGTAAGTCGGAGGGGCAATCCAGAGATCATCTGCTTCTTCATTGCCCCTTTGCCAGGACCCTGTGGATAAACACCAAAAGATCTTTTGGTAAACCTGAAAATGCCCCCCGCGAATTCAATGATGTGGTCTTCCAATGGAATAAGGAAGTCTTTCAATGTAAAGTAGTCAGGCGAGCTTGGGACCTCATCTCTGGATTCTCCCTCTGGATGATCTGGAAGGAGAGGAAACGTGGGATATTCCAGAACTCAGAAATGGAGCCGGAAGTCATTTGGGGAAAAGCAATTAAGCTTCTGCGGGAAACGATCTTGGCGGATAAATGGGTTGGGGAAGATTGGAAGGCCAACCCGATGGAGGAAGAAATCCTGAACAGATTAAATTTAAAATTCGAAATGGTTTTTCATAAGCAGAATCCCCATCATGAGATGCGGTCTAACAGCCCGGATAAATTCTGCTATCCTAAATAAAATTTCATCAAATTGAATTTCGATGGGGCCTCTAAGGGGAACCTGGGCGAAGCTGGCTTTGGTGGTATCTTCAGGGACAACAGTAATCAGGTAAGATGGATTTTTGCTGAATGGGGGGGGGAGATGACAAATAATGAGGCAGAGTTCTGGGCTCTGCATCAAGGCTTGCGAATTGCGGTCAAGAAATGGATACTCCAACCTCGAAATCACAGGGGACTCTCAGATCGCGGTGGAGATGTTGAAAAAACTCTGCAATGGCCGGAATTGGGAAAAAGTCTCGAGTAGTTGGCGATCAGCCGGAATAGTCCAGGAAATTGCAGAGCTCTTGCCTCGCATTGAGTATAAGGTGATCAACCATGTGAGGCGGAAAGGGAACCAGGTGGCTGACTTCCTGGCGAACTGGGGATGCAGAGGCCGCGGCAGCTCGGTGGATGTCTAATGGAGAGCGGTGTGCGGGCATCAGGAATGGTCGGACCTGGCAACCATCATCAAGGCGGATCATGTCCAAGCCATAGGTAGAGAGGTGGAGTGCGATGAGCTGGAGCGCCAGAGGGACATGGAGAGTCTAGCCCATGAAGGCTTATTATGATGAAGAATCCCATGAGAATGATACCGCTCGTGCGGAGCCTTGGGGAAGGATGGGAGTTAGGACAGGCGGTTAAAGAACGTCAGAGCGGCTTGGGTGAAGCGATCGGTGATTGTCATGGGAGATCACATCGAGAAGGTACACAATCTGAGGAGAATTCTTCGCCTTACATCAACCGAATGGCAGATCCGAACTGGCGTGGTAATGGCGAGTACATGTCAGAGGTTGTAAATAGTAATAAATCAAACCGGATGTTTGATAGGAATTGCCATGCTTGCGGGAACAGATGGCAGGATTCGGACAGACGGATGGATAGAAGGAGCAGGCTCCAGGATTCTATAAAAACCCGCATGCAAAGCACCCACCCACAGAGAATTGCAACTAGTTGCAGCAGCGTGAAAGGCGTCACTGGTTGTCTGAGGGCCTCCTGCATTTCTTTCAGTCGGCATTCGGTGAACGGTAGGATGGAAACAAGAAAGAAGGCTCGGCTTGCAGAGGAAATGGAAGCTGCACGGACCAAGGTGGCTGATAGGAAAGGTAAAGGGATTGCGAAAGAGGAGGTCCCAGACAATGTCTTTGAGGTCCCAGACACTTCAGATGAGGGAGGGAGCAACGACCCGAGTATGAATGTTGAAGAGTGGGAACGGTATGCCATGGGTGTCAGTATGAGGAGCCGGCGTGGTCGAAAGGTTCCTACGCGCAGGCGACGGAGGCGGGTCAATCACGATGGCTGCGAGACTGCTCCCAGCTGTGGTCAGAACAGCATGGCCAGTAAAGCCCGGGGCAGCAAGAAAGAAGTCCCTGAGTCGAGCCGTCGTCCTGGCAGGAAGGCCAGGCAAACCTTTGAGCATAAAATCCAGCGGGCAGAACGTGCTTACGTTCAGAACACCAACCCAAAAATTAGGCGCATCATCCAGAATATGGAAGACGAGGCAATTCAGGCCCAATAAGAGTCAGAAATGGAGGATTGGGAGCTGCTGGTTCATGACCCTGGTAATACAAGAGGAAGGATGTCTCTTTTCAAACAATCCCTTCATATGTATTGGGTAATGAAACGGTTGCTAGCCAAAGCTCTGGAGCAGGGGGCCTCTGAAATGGCTGATGTGGCTCAGGGTGTTCCCAACTTGAGGCGTGAACTCCGGATCCTGCAAATCTCCATGGAGATGCAAGGGAAGCAGCTTGAAGAGATTCAGAAGCTGCTCAAGGCCAGCCAACAGAGGAGCTCCAAGGAGGATTCTCCAATCTTTGCTAATGCTGTTGAGTAGTTTTAGTTCTTGTCTCCCTTCTGATGATTTTGCGGTATTTAGATACTTTAGGCAGCTTCCCTCTTTTTGTAATGGACAGTTTATATATGCGTATCACTAGAATTAGACCAGGGAAGGACTGTAATGTCTATTTAGCCAGGAAAAAGAGACTACATGACTTCTTTTTTTGGTATGGTGTTAAAAACTTTAGGTGGATACCCTATTAGGTTTCCCCTGGTGGGCGGGTAGCTGGTCCACTAATTTTGATGTAACTTTCTGATATGTTAATAGAAAATGAGATGCACCACCTTTGCCTACAAAAAAAAAAAAAATGGATTGTAGGGATTTAACCTCCATCAAATATTCTAGAATATTCTTGGTAGTATGTGAGTAGTATACACAAAGTGAAGGTTGAGATTTATTCCCCAATTAGTTATGCCCTATTTTTTCTTTTAATTAAATTGATTCATAAAAACCCTGTCATATAAACAAGTGTTATATGAAATTAGTTATGTTTTTTTAGACATGTGATATTGATAAGACATGATATTATAACAAAGTCTATTTACAAAGTAAGATTCTTCATGGTAAAGTGAGGGTAAATCTTATAGATAAGAATCTTGTTCCATGTTTTTCTAAATGCATATATGTTTAACGTATATACTAATTCTTTTTATTATTAACAATAATAATAAACATTAAATTGTTGAAAGCATTTAGTACTAGAGCATGCGAGAAAATACAAGTGTGCAACACATCCATATATAGAAAAATTGTGTTGAGACGAAAATGTTTGCCAAGATCTTGGAGTGATGGATACTAATTACGTTGCAAATGAGTTCACACTTAGCATTGAAGAATTAATTAATGCTTAGCAGTACTATTAATGTCTATTTATCAAATCGATATACAATGGCGTTATCACTCAAGTGCATAATAGCATTTACTATGATGCATTGTGTAATGATTATTGGCTACAAACATATCAATAAAATAATATCTATTAATATTATAAAACACTCTTTTTAGTATTTATTCAGTGAATTGACACGTAATCAACACATTGTTCAAGTGCTTAATAGAATTTATGGTTTGTAATCAATTCAAGAATATGCATAGGTTTCTGCGGCTAGTATGCCTCATAGCAAATTGAAATGATGTGTGGATATCATTTGAAAATTCTATTTGCATATTTCTTTTGCATAATGGAAGCTTCCTCCACATCTTCACACTTAGCACATGTATAATGACTATTGGTCGTAAACATATCAAGAAGAACACATTTATTGATATTATAAAACAATTTTTCTTTGCCATTTATTCGGTGAGTTGACAAGTAATTAATAGACTTATTTGATTTGCACACTTCTTGTGCACATTGCCTTGTTTACTGTCAAAATTTTGGTGATTATCAGATATAAAAAATAATCGACACATAATCAAGACATCGTAAAAACATAATTAAGAATTAATTCTATGATTAAGAGATATATGTTTATAGATATTAATGGTAGGTACTATTGAGATCATAAGCATTTATAGCCGAGTAATGGTAAAATTATTATATTTTTAGAGCTTATGCAAATTCAATTCTATTTAATTTTGCTAATGGTTTTTCTTTCTTGATTCTTGTTTATTCATGCTACAAAATCATCACGTTGTTTACATTATTTAGAGTAAGAAAAAACTATAATGACTACCTTAGTCAAGTTATTTACATATGAAACATGTTTTTCGAAACAATCTAACCATGCTTAGACCAAATCACATTGAATTTATGAAAGCATCTACTATTATTTGTCCAAATTGCATGAATTATGGACTTTGTTCTCATTGCATGTATTCTAGTTGTTGCTTACTAATTTTGCTATTAACAACAAAACGTGAATGTCGCAATGCTTTAATCAATTAATCTCACATCTCCATACTCTACAAATTGCAGTGTGAGACATAACGATTTCATTATTATCATTAATCAAGTTTTTAATATCGAATAATCCACGCTCTAGAAAGTTGGTATGTGCAAATGGATAACATATACGAAAGTGTAAAAAAGAATGAACGAAGTTCCTTCTGCACATGTTGCTTTCTGCATATCCTTCCACTATGTTAGAATGGAAACTGGTTTTGGAGCAATGTTTATGCATGCATTTGCTGAATAAATTCTAAAATGACTATTTTATAATATCGATCGATTTTTTAAAAAGCAATAATCATTATACAATATTGATTTACCAAAAAAATGCTTATGTTAACCGGAAAGGGAAATAAACAAATATGCAAATTAAGTTACAAAAATATTTTAAAATTAAAGAAATATTTTTTTGTCTACAAAAAGATTGGGAACATAAAATTTTACACCCAAAGCAAAGCAACGACTAAATCATCGACGATCTACATTGATGTAGGGTATAGCCAACAAATTAAAGAGAGGCATATAGATAAATGTCACACATGGAAGTTAAACATTTCTTATTCAAAAAATATGATTAGATGTTATTCTGTTATTTTCGAATTCAATAACGAACTAAGGTGGAATTCTTCTATGCTTCGGTTTCAGTATGTTGTCTTATTATTAGCTACTATTCTGTAACTTTTCTTTTGCATTTTGTGACTATTCATTTAAATAGTTTCTTTTGGGACTAGGTCATAGTTCATTACAATGCAAGTCTAAGTGGTTTGTTGTTGTTATTAGTTGACACACTATTATTTTAATGTAAAATATTTTGTTAGTTTAACCTATTCATATCATTATTGTATCTGAGTATTTTCCGTTTTTTGGTAAAACACAAGATGCCATGCAAACGAGGTAGAGTGAGGCATGGAGTTGGTGAATGAGCATAGTCAAGTTGACGTCACTTGGACAACATTGGTTAGGGGGAGGCTATAGATCCTAACCTTGTCAACATATATAATTTTAACAACCCTACATTTTATCTATGCAACATTGGTTCTAATGAGCTTATATATCTAAAAATGCTTCTGAAATAACTCCTAAGAAACATACATGATGACCACACTACTATTATCTCATTCATGAATAATATCCAACACAACCAATGGAAGATGCAAGACATATTAACCAATTTGCAGAGGGTGTTGGCATTGTTGTCATTGATGGAAGAGGAACAATATAAGAGTAGCAAGCAAAGGAGCAGAGGCAAGGTATGCAACAACAAGGCAGGAGCAACAAGATAACATGAACAACAGGGTATGCAAGAGCAAAGCAAATGATAGGCAAGCAAAGGAGCAACAGGCAGCACAGGAAGAGCAAGCAAAGGAGTAACAGGCAACATAGGAAGAGCAAGAAAATGAGCAGCAAATACCTTGATGGCATGTTGATGGCTTGATGCTTGGATAATGTGGTAGGGATTGTTTAATGAATAATTTATGATGTGAAATTGTTGATTAAACGTAATTGTTGTGATGCAAAGGAAAGAATCCAAGGCAAATATGTTGCAAAGATTGTGATGCATTAAGGAAAAATATTGTTATTTGATGCTGGCATCAGTTTGATACATTTAATCATTACATGTGGCTGAAATTAATATTGGATGGATTATTCATTTTTTGTCTAAATATTCAACATATGAAGAGCTTGTAAACAAATAAGTAGAAAGAAAAGAGTCAAGCCTATTCAATTCATATTCTTATGTGGGATACAAACAACCAACAATATATTTCTATAGAAAATGTGATTTTGGAAGGCATATGAGGTTAGAGAATGGATGAATCTGAGAGAGTTGATTGAACTATTATGCATTAGTTACTTAGTACTTATGACGCTGATGTGAATCAGATTTGAAGGGAATTAGATGCATAAATGAAGATGGAGATATGCAAAATTTATGACTAGGTAAACCAACACATTGTTATTTCATGTTTGCATAAGGGGATGGTAGTCTTCTTTCAAGTTGAAGCTTGATAAATATCTAGTTGTAGCTAGTTGAGGTAGGAGCCTCATGTGTGTTCTAGCCTACATAAATCATATAGGAGTTGGAGCTTCCTTGCATGTTGTGGCTTGCAGAAAGTTGAGGTAGCAACCTTCTGTAGGTTGGGGCCTACAGAAAATCATATGTAACAAGGAGTAAGAGCTTGCTTTTGCATCACAACAATAATAAAATCATGTTTTTCTCCCTTTATGGGTTTCCACATATATTTGGTGTCAATGTGTGTTGTTATTATGTGTTCATGTGATGGTTTGGTTTGCTTATTACTTGTTCTACACATATTAAATATGTTGGCCAGTATTTATTAAACTACTCATGTAATGTTTCAATTAATGAGTTTTAAATGAAAATAAAATTAATGTCCATGAGTATGCTAAATTGATTCACCCCCCTTTCCCCCCCCACCCCCTCAGCTTAGTCAAGTTTTGATTATTGGTATAAGAGAAAGTTCATTTGGTGTAAGTCTAACAACTTGAAGGTAGTTCTGGTTGAGTCATGGACTATAAAAATTTACCTGTGTTGAGTGCAACAAACTTTCATGAATGGAGAGATAAAGTTAAAAGAGAACTAATAGCTTATGGACCTGGTGTATGGAAGCTTGTATGTGATGGTCACTGCAAATACTCTCCCTCTATGCGAACAACACTAGAATGCTAAGGAAACATGTGGCATGTACAACAATATTCATAATAAGGATCTTGATACAATCATAGATTTAACCTCTACAAAAGAAATATGGGATAGATTGCATCTCATGCATGGAGAGGCTAGCAACATCAGTACATAGAAGGAAAAGATAAAGAGGAAGGAGAAAAGACCTTGTCAAAAGGAAAGTGTTTAGTTAAATGAAACCTCTACTTGTGTGAATGTACCTGACCCTCATAAAGGATGTAGAAATTTCTCTATAGATCAGCTAGCTCTGATACCATGTAGAAATTCTTCTCTCTACAAATCTTGTAGAAAAACTATAGAATAATCTGTTTATGCAATGTACTAAAGCAAAATACTTAATCTACTTCTACAATCAAACTTGCGGAAGCTTAATCGATTTTGCGCAAGATCAAATAGAACACATATAACAGAGAAGAAGAAATCATACACATGAAACACAGAAGAATACTCTGGGGTAAGCCTCAACTAAAAACCCCGCTATCTGTATTATCATACAAGTGGAAATATCTCAAGATTACACAAAGCTTTAGCTCACAAGCTATCTAGCTCTCAGTACATTCCCTCACTGTTGCTCATAGTCAGAATAGATAACACATATGCCTTCCTTCATTCCTCCAAGCCTCCTATTTCCTTGCGCAGTTTCTCCTGGGTCCTCTAGCTATTTCCTGCGTGATTCTCACCTCACACACTACTTTGACCTTTGTAGTAACTGTGCAATCCTGAAGGAGTTTATTTCTTCTGCATGGATGAGTTTCCTTTATAGGAAAATTCCTCTAATTGATAGTACACTATCCCTGCCTTTAATCTCAACTCGGTCTTTATCTGAACTGACATGCATTGGTTATTTATGAGAGAATATTCAGTTATCTGGAGAACACTAGTTGCATGCATGCATGCATTAACTGACTGAACTCACAATTAGTTCCTCCAGCTGTTTGGAACTAATTTAACTGGACTTAACTCAGTTAACTGAGCTAACTAATTTCAATTCAAATAAAACTCATCCTTATCTCCTTAATTAAGAGATAACTTCCTTAATCAAAGGGATAATTGTTGCATGTCTTCACAAAGACTTCATGCTTGAATTTCTCCAACTAATTAACTCAAGATGAATTGATTAATTATTTTTCAAACAACTAGTGAGACTAAATTCGAATTTTAATTCTCAATTTTGATTCAAGTACAAATCAAAATTGGAATATATCCCAAAATGCTATTTATAACAATGCTATTTTTAGCATTTCTATTTTTTTCTATTTCCAACAGAGTTGGAGTATATCCTGAAATGATATTTATAGCAATGCTATTTTTAGCATTTCTTGTTGCTATTTTCAATAGTCCCTCTCAACAAGAAAGGCATTCAACTCGAACCCGATCCTGAGCCTTTGGAATGTTCTACATACAACACTTCTCTCAAGTGTTGTTGCTCCAGCAACTCCAAAAACAAAAAATATCCAACCTGAATCAAAATGATGCCTCTGTCATCAAAGTCTCTGACTACTATTGCCTTTGTTGACTGAAAAACTATGCACCACTACGCTCTTTAGTATGTGACTACTCTAGCCTTTGTCACTTTGATCTTTGTCTGCATTAATCACACTGATTCCTCCTGCTACATCCATGCTATTGCTGGTCCTATCTCCCAACATGGATCCGCACTGCACCTCCTCTTATCATGTTGCATCGTGTTGTCTACTACTGCACTACAACTCAATTACTGAGATGTAAGTAACTGATCTCCCAACTAACCTCCCTTTTGGGATAGAAACACCCTTTCATGTTGAAGCTCCCTTTGCTGCTCCATCCGCATCTGTCTCTTCCCACTCAGCTAATCCTGCTACTTATCGTCGGGCCTCCCGTAGCAAGGTCTAATCAAAGAGGCTGGGTACCTCAAGGATCTTACCCCTATTTCAGCCTTCTTTGGACTATCACTTCACATTGCCCCACCAAACACCTGGAGGTATGGCTGCATGTGATCCCTCTGCCCACTTGGCTCGAAATTCCCCCCTACTAGAGGTCTCTACATGAGTGGATGCCTCCACTCGATCTCCTCTCGGCTTCTCCAATTATGGCTGCTCCACAACCTCCTAAAGTTGCTTCACCAATTATGACTCCTCCACAGTTGTCTGAGACTTCTTCTGGTGCTGCATGTTGAGAGGTAATGTACTCTCCCTCTCAACCACCAAGTCTCCAACATTTTCCTTGCTCCTTAAGGCCTTGCATGCATCTTGAACCTCAAGAGCATACAGGTTCTGGACTTGTGAACCGATCTGCTTCACCTATCTGGTGGTGATGTGTCTAAGGAAAACATTTCCCTTACTGAAGACAACATCGTAGCCTTTGTCATCCAATATCCCGATTGATACCAAGTTCTTCTTTAGTCCAGGCACATACTTCACATCTGTCAAGGTGATAGAAGCTCCATGCTCCCTATGAAAAGTAACAGTGCCCACTCCTGAAAAACTATACCTTTTATAGTCACCCATCTCTATGCGCATCTGGAGGTCTTTCTCCTCCAAGGTACTGAACAAACTCTTATCACCAGTCATGTGGAATGAGGCTCCACTATCAAGAAACCAACCACAACCCATCATCGATGAAACCATGCATGCAATGAGGGTAAAATCCAATTCGAACTGAGAGGCCAATGCCTCAGTTTCAAATCCTTCCGAGGATCCCTTCTTGGATTTCTTCAATGGACAATTAGTTGCATAATGGCCCACCTCATGACAATTAAATCATCTCACTTTAGATTTGTCAATCTTCTTCCCACCATGGGAAGAACTCGATTTGGAATGAGAATCCTTCTCCTTCACTTTCCTTTCCTTATTGGCTAAGGCTAGATTTTATTCATCCTCCTTGGATGAAGAACCATCTCTGGTCCTCCTCCTGATCTCCTCTTGCATCAGATTTGACCACAGTCGTTCCTAATCTGGTAATTTCTCTCTTCCATTCACTGAGTCCTCGTGGCTATGCCAACTCTTAGGAAGACCAAGGAGAGCAAGACTCACCATGTAATCATCGACTATCGTGATTCCTACACTTCCAAGCTCATCTCTACAGGTGGTGAGCTTGTTCAGATATGTAGAGATCATGTCACCCTTTTCAAACTTGATTTTCTAAAGCTTGTCCTTCAACACTAGCTTCCTCTGGTCACTACTATTCTGATATAGATCCTTTAATATCTTCCACATTGAAAACGATTTCTCCTTCCCATGGAAACTCAAGACAATATGGTCTCAAACTCCCTCCAGAAGAATCCTCCTCGCTCTCACCACACATTTCTTCCATTCCGCCAATTCTTGGGCACTAGCTACTGCTGGCTTGGGGACTTCTTGATCAATGAAGTCCTTAAAACCATTGTCCTCTAATACTGCTTCCATTCGATCCCTCTAGGCTATGTAATTTGAGCTGCCATCCAGGGCATACTCGAGTCTCAAGCCATTGAACGCCATTGGTGAACTTTGAGAAGTGATAAGAAATCGATTCTATACTTACAATCAAGAACCTCAAACTTCAAAATTCTCCCTTCTTTGTATACTATTCTTCGCTTTGATCACCTTTTCTCCAATAACATGTAGAAAATTCTCTATAGATCAGCTAGCTCTGATACCATGTAGAAATTTTGCTTTCTACACATCTTGTAGAGAAACTGTAGAATAATCTCATTATGCAATGTTCTAAAGAAAAATACTTAATATACTTCTATAATCAAACTTGCGGAAGCTTAATCAATTTTGAGCAAGATAAAACAGAACACATATAACAAAGAAGAAGAAATCATACACATGAAACAAAAAATAATACTCTAGGGAAAGCCTCAGCTAAAAAGCCCTCTATCTGTATTATCATACAAGTGGAAATATCTCAGGATTAAACAAAGCTTTAGCCCACAAGCTATCCAGCTCTGAGTACAATCCCTCACTGTTGCTCATAGTCAGAATAGACAACACATATGCCTTCCTTCAGTCCTCCAAGCCTCCTATTTCCTTGTGCAGATTCGCCTGGGGCCTCCTGCTATTTCCTGTGTGATTCTCACCTCACACACTACTTTGACCTCTGTAGTAACTGCACAATCTTGAAGGATTTTATTCCTTCTGCATGGATGAGTTTCCTTTATAGGAAAATTCTTCTAACTGATAGTACACTATCCCTACCTTTTAATCTCAACTGGGTCTTTCTCTGAACTGACATGCATTGGTTATTTATGGGAGGATATTCAGTTATCTGGAAAACACTAGTTGCATGCATGCATGCACTAACTGACTGAATTCACAATTAGTTTCTCCAACTATTTGGAACTAATCTAACTAGAATTAACTCAGTTAACTGAGCTAACTAATTAAAACTTAAATACAACTCATCCTTATCTCCTTAATTAAGGGATAACTTCCTCAATCAAAGGGATAATTGTTGCATGTCTTCACAAAGACTTCATGTTTGAATTTCTCCAACTAATTAACTCAAGATGAATTAATTAATTATTTTTCAAACAATTACTGAGACTAAATTCGAATTTTAATTCTCAATTTTGATTCAAGGACAAATCAAAATTGGAATATATCCCAAAATGCTATTTATGACAATGCTATTTTTAACATTTATATTTTTTGTTATTTCCAATAGAGTTGGAGTATATCCGGAAATGCTATTTATAACAATGCTATTTTTAGCATTTCTTGTTTCTATTTTCAACAAAGGAAAGACAAATGAAAATCAAGCTAGGATTGACTTATCATTGGCTAGTATAGAAAGATTGAAGAATAAAAACAAAGATTTGAAGAAATTGGTGTAGATATGTGATGAGAAAGAGCACAAGTACAATGAGGAAATTGTTAGCATGAAGAATCAACTTATAGAAGCAAGGAGACTAGAAGAGGTGATGAGCAATAAATTCAAGAAGAGAGACCTACAATGTAAAAGATTAGAAGCTGAGGTTGATTAAGCTAAAAGTGAGTTAGAAGAAAACAATAGGTTGTGTAAGCAGCTAGAAAAGGACCTTGCCTCCATGAAGAACTCAGTAAAGGAAAACTTAAAGGATAATGAAGTTCTTAAAAGACCTATAGGAGAAGAAGACAACAAAAACATGATTGGAAAAGAAATAAACAAATACAAACAGTAGAATCAAAATGAAAAGTATGAAGTGAAGAAAATGCAATATGCTCCTAGATATGAGGTTAAGAAGTTTGCAAGAATTCAAAGGAGATAACATATCTCATGCTTCCATTGTCATGAACCTAGTCACATAGTAGCAGACTGTAAGAACAAGAAGATCAAGACTATTCAGCAAAATATGCAACAAACAAGAAGGTGTTATCCAACAAGCAATCAAACGGGAACATCAGCCACTAGGTACATAAACTCTTTCTATGGCTATTGTTATATGTGTCATGGATTTGGACATAAGGCGTTTGAATGCAAAGTGTATATGAAGAAAAACATGGACGAAAAAAGAAACACATCATTTTATCTTTTTTTTGGCCACACAAGATGTTTTGTGTGTAATAATATTGGCCACAAAGAAAAGGATTGTAAACTTCCATATATTCTAACCGGCACTAAACAAATGATGGAAGTAATTCCAAGCAAATAAAACAATGAAATAAATGCAAATAAGAGAATAGAACCTACTAAAGTGTGGAAGAGAAAGAATAAATAACAACCAGTGACCTAGCTTGGTCTCAAGGGGAGTTAGTCAATAAAAAAAAGGAATAATTTGCCAGTGTTAGATCAGTAGCACTTGAGGGGGATAGCAACCCCAATAGTGACAACAAAGCCTTGAATATAAAGGTGTGAAATACATTTATACTCTCGAAAATATGTTGAATAAAATATTGGATAATAAAGGATGATTTAATGGTTGGCATTGCCACTATATTATATCCAATTTACAAACAAAGAAGAGGAATAACTTTCTACTTCAATGACACAATGAAGGCATCATGGCATACATGGGAATTGTTCATGGAATAAATTAAGAACTTGTTCTAAACTAGAGTAGCATTGTTTCAAGGAGAGAGTAGGCTAATGCACAACCTTGTGACATTAGTTTGATGCCTCATCCAAAAGAGAGAAAATAAGCAATAGAAAATTCATGTGAGGGTCGTTCAAAACCAGGAACAAATTTTGAAAGAAAAAATATGAACCTTGAACATGTGAACTCAAATATTGAGATTAAAGGTATTTTGTATGAACTCACTGCATGTAAGGAAAGGCTTTTAACATTAGATGAGCTTCAAAAATCCCAAGAACAGGAGAGCACTTTGATAAAATTGCATAAATCAAAATGAACTGTAACTTCTAACTTTATGACAGAAGATAAGAGAAATGGAAGCAGAGAAAGTGGCGGTCTTGTATAAAATGAAGGATGAAGATAAAATTGTTATAACAACGGACTAGTCAAATGTTAAAGTGGTAGACAACAAATCTAAAGAGCCACAATATAGTGAATTATATCTCATTTATGAGATAGAGAAATTTTCCAGGGAGGTGAATGAAAGAGAAGCATAATCGCTCAATAAATTGGAAAATCTAAATTGTTAATTGTAAATGACTATTGATAAAAACAATGCACTTTTGATGGGGATGGATGAGTAGGCTGGTGTAAAAATGGAGATGAACTAGAGAAAATAAAACATAAATTTGGTATAAAGGTGAAATTTGAAGGAGAAAAAGGTGAACTTGTTGAAGAGGGTACAACTATACAAATTGTTAAAGAGGAAAATGGTAGTTTATAAAAATATGTAGAGAATCTAACTCATTGTATTAGAAAACTTGAAAGTGAATATGCAAAGATGAAGTTCGAGTATGGTTCAATGCAGTAGGGACTCCATGAGCTGGAAGCTGCTAGAGAGAAATTGCAAAAGGAATGCTCTAATTCGGTGCAAGACTCGACAGGTGCAAATAATGTGCTAGAGGAATTACAACAGGAGAATGTGGTTTTTAAAATAAAAATATGAATCACTTTTGAAAGAAGTTGAGGATTCCAAAGTTGATAGGACTAGATCCTAGCAAAGAGAAGATTGGCGAATGACATAAGGCTATCAACAAATCTCGACTTCCCATAAAACTTACAACCATAAGTATTGAATAATGGTGTTGAACACATTGAAGATAAGGAGGAATTACGAAGAACTCAAAGTAAGTACTTGCAGTATAATGGTCTCATGGTTTGATGAACAAAGAAGTCATGAACCCTGACTATCTATGCATAGGCATACAGGCACACTTGAGGCATAAAATTATGGAGATATTGAAGACACAACAACATTATTGTATAGATCAACGTTCACATATATTGTGCAGTGGTTATATTATGGCATGACAATGCGCTATTTTGGTTGGTATATTGAAACACATGATGCTTGGTTTGCAGTGGATTATATATATTTATTGTCGATATTTTATCTGAACATTATATTTTATTTCTTTACTCGATATTTCATATAGAGTGTTATACATATATTGCAGCTGTCAAGCTTTGGTAGAACCTGATAGCAACATCATTGCTACATAGAGCTATGGTTTTGGCATCACATTATGTTGTCAAATGCATTCTCCACAATTGTCCAGAGTTGATGAGTATTATATTGGTGAATGGATTGGCAGAATTATGACAATGACATTGTTGTCATTACCATGAAACGTTCTTTTCTCATATGAAAATACCTCACGCGTTACATTGCAGCACTATTTATTATATTAACAGTGTTCAGTTGCAACCTTTACGGATCACCCATCCAGATTACGTTGATAATGCATTACAATACACTCATTAATAATATATTGTGAATATGTTGATATTAGTGCTAGGAGACACCATAAATTTGGATAAGTCTCATGTGTTACATTGCGGCGTTATTTATTTGATAGTTTTCAGCTGCAACCTTAAAGATAGCCCATCCAGACTACGTTAACAACCCATTACAATACACTCATTGCTAATATATTGCAAATAAGTTGATATTATTGCTGAGAGACACCATAAATTTGGATAAGTTTATTAGAACGAAGCTTACATATTGATGGAATGATATATGTACTGTTATCGATGGAGCAATAGTCTATTATTACTTTTCAGAGGTAGAAGGATTATGGTTGGTTTCTGTACAATGTTTCAATTAGCCTACAACTAATCAATGTCAGCCTCGGTGCCATGACTATAAGCTTTTTCATATTCAATTGTACAATCGAAGGCTGAGGTGTTCGATTCTTAATCTATACATTACCGCAGTGAAAACAAGCTCTATCATTTTATCTGTCAAGGATGTGATTACAGTTTTATCTGTGAAGGACGTGGTTATCGTTTTATCTGTTAAGGACGTGGTCTTCGAACTATGGAAATCTAGCACAAACACATTTCACTAAAAATACCAAGGGTCTTATGAAAATGAAGCAGAGAAGTTATTTTGCAAGAAGTTTTTAGAGCAAAGCAATGACTACAATGCACATGTAAGTGTTCGTGAGATACTCCCTAAACAAGTTTTTCCCGAGGCTGTGATGAGAGGTCCTCACAAAGACTTCCAAAGGGAATTAAAGCATTTAGGAGTTGAAGATATTGCTGCCAGAAGGAGAACTAAAAACATTGATCTCTTCAGTCATTGCACAATTATTATTTCCAGCGGTTTGTAATAACTATTGTGGTTTATAATTCTAGTGAATTACTTTATTCAATATCGATATGGCTATTTAATGCAAGTTGAAACATGGTTAAGGATGCGTTTTTAATTTGTGATCTCACTAAGGCAAGGAGAGAATGAAATATCATAGAGAGAAAATTATCACACTCCTAAAGTAGTTATTGTTGGCATTGTTGACTTGGTCATAGCTATCATGCTTGACAATCTCCAATCTCCAATCAAATTTGGAAACTTCTTGTAATAATATACACGTAGTCTAGGAGACCGACTTCCAAACTCTCTGAAATATCCATTGTCACTCGATTTGTGTTTTGGAAATGTTTTTCCATTAGATCCTTCACTATTTTGAACCCATGGAAACTTAATTTTCTCGTAGATACGAGTGGCTATAGTTGCAAGAAATACAAATATCATCGAGGAGACAGAAATATTGCCTACCGATCGATCCTACATAAAGTATCTTGGTGCACCAATACGAAGTGGAAGAAATCCTAATAAATACGTCAAATACATGCCTAAAGATTTGAAACGAAATTTGTCATTTTTTTGAGAGGGTCTCTAGAAATATGTGTGCCCTATTGCTTGGCCTAAGGGAACATGATCTAGTTTATTTTCTCAATTATCAACTGCGAGAGTTTCCAGTTGTTCTACAAAATAGAAGTCATTGTTATTGTGTGTACTAGGGTTTAATTGATGGACAAAGAGGCACAAAATGAAATCAAGATATCTATCATATGGAGGGACAATATACTCGAGTTGGTGGTGAAGTCATGATCCACCATTGGAGAATTAGATATTAAAATGAAAGAGTTGACAAATGTTGCACTTGAGATATATAACTCATTGGAGGAGGACCCATTAATTAAAGTTGAGTATTTAATCGACCAAGCAACCTCCTCCTATTCGAGATATTTTCTATTATAAGACCTAGAGAGTTAATTCTCTCAATGTCCTATCTCCATTTCAAGCTTTTGAAAATATTATTCGACGTCAAACTTATTATTTTGACAAACATTTGTCCAAGCACTGATATATTGGGCATAACATCAATATAATATATTATTCAACATCAAAGTTGATATACTCCAACATACGCTCCATTACTCCAACTGTATATTGCTTCAGTGTTATGCTCCAATGTATATTGCTTCAACACATAATCTTCAACCTATATTATTCCAACAATCATCGTTTGGTGTGTTTGCTCATCGCAACAATATCCATCCGTTATATGCAAGATACCGTGTGCTTCTATCCACTAGAATGCAACATTATTTACAACATTACTACCTACGTTCATTACACCATTATATATCACACTCTCAAGATATTAGGGATTCCAGATTACTACCTATGATTTTTTTGTCAACATGGCACGAGGAGTTCATTGTGAAATGGCGTACGATGGTATGGTGATCAAAGTATAACATGTTAGCATGGAAAATATCTAACCCTTGTTGGTGACCCAGAGGGGCAACACTCGAGCTAGTGGAGACAAATTTCCATGTCCATTTATTTAATGTCCATGCTTTTTACATTTTGTCAAGAAACAACAGTCTCCTATTGAAACACCATAAGTCCATGAAGCATATCTAGATCTCAGGAAGGTAAAGGTGAATGTTGTCAATCTATTATTAAGTTACAACTCTCAAAACTTATGGCGTTGCATTGTGGTATTGAAATTAGGTTGTATATAGCATTACATTGTGTCACGAAGGTCCTATAGGGACACTGAAGACAATAATTATGGTGAGACTAGGGCTGACTTTTAATTTACCAAATATTATGAATAAGACAGTACTTGAAAGATAAATACTCTCAATGAGATGCATTAGGGTTTTGAGCCCTAGCTCCTAGGGAACTTTTTTGCAATTGACTAAAAGATAATTGGGTCTTACGGCCCATTGCATTGATATGTGTTTGATGCTTGGAGCCAAATTATAGCTGTCCAAAGCTTAGATGCCACCCTTTTCATACAATGGCTATGGATACCAAGCTTCTAGGACATATGGTCTCATGCAATATCCTTTGCCTACTTTGCCAAATCAGTCTTCTTTACATAATATGGTGGCTGCTATTAATGGGGCAGTGATGAGTCCAACCACACTGCGTGTTGGACATGGTTATGTTGGACCAACAATGGTAAAATGAAAACTCATCAGCTGGAAGTGCGAAAACAAGCTCTGAGGCACAAGTTGAGGGCTCACCTGGAGCAAATTTATTCATTTATCGCATTACACAAGAGTTTGGTGATCAAGAAATATCTAATACTTTTTCATCCTTTGGAAAAGTCATAAGTGCAAAGTTTTTGGTGACAATGCTACCAGTGTCAACAAATGTGTTGGATTTGAGAGTTATGAAAACACTATAGTTGCACAAGTTGCTATCAATGTGATGAATGGGTTTTAGTTAAGTGGAAAGAAAATGAAGGTTCAACATAAGCCAGACGACAAACAAAACAAGCCCTATTGAACTTATATTAATCAACATATGAAGAAGAGGTTGAGGATGATGTTATTTTTCAAACTATGTCTGTTGCATTTAAGGATGTAATGGTTTTGGTGCACCATTTATCTTTAGGGTTAAGGTGGCATGGTATATGATATTTTAAAGATAAATTGAAGATTATGCATGCATATATAGGTTCTCCAAAGCCATATTGTGACAAAGAATCTGCCCATGCATTGATTAGTATTTGAAACATCAAATTGATATTGAAAGATCAATTCAAAATACACATGGAAGGGTATTGAAAATGGTCTGAGAGGATCTCCTCAAATACAAAATTAGTTTGAGCTTATAAGCTATCATGATTGGAGGAGGAGCATTATTCATGATGGTTGATATTTTTGCATGAATGTAATTGGAGTATGATCGTTTTATAGGAGAATGGTGCCTTGTAAAATCTGCTTTGAAGAGGTTGTTTTAAGGAAAATGCTTGCATCTGACAAAGGTCATTGATATGTTGCATTATTTCTTTGAATGTTCGGGGATATTCAATAATGCTTGGAATGAAAGAAGCACCTAGGGGAATTTCTTTAAACATAACACTTAGTTCTAAAGAGAGAATGTATTGAGTATTTTGTGTAGTTGGTCCTTTACTCTCAGGAATCTTTTTCTTTATCTATATGCCCCACAATAATGCCTTTAGATGGATTAAATGAATTTCATTTTATTCTTACAGTATGTTATTTGTTTACTCCAGTTATCCATAAATTTTATTGGACGTCACCTCATAATTATGTTATCATCATTGAACCTCTAATTGCTAGAAGCTTCTAACTTAACTGAGTTGTGCTTGTCAAAGTATTTGTTCAGAAAATTGGGCACATGTATGACCACCATTGTGGACAATTTTTCATTTTAGACCCCCTTACCATTGATGTCAAAGGAGGATATAAGCATAAGGATGGAGGCTAATTTATCAATACTCAGGACAAAAGGGGGAGGATCAATGTTTTGCCATCAATACCAAAGGGGAATATTGTTGGCATTGTTGTCAATGATGGCAAAGGAATAACATAAGAGCAAGAAGCAAAGGAGAAGAGGCAAGGTATGCAAAAACAAGGTAGGAACAATAAGACAACATGAACAATATGGTATGCAGGAGCAAAGCAAAGGATAGGCAAGCAAAGGAGCATCAGGCAGCACAAGAAGAGAAATAAAAGAAACAGTAAAGAAAGGAACAAAGGAGCAACAAATACCTTGATGGCATGTTGATGGATTGATGCAGGGATAATGTGGTAGGGATTGTTTAATGAAGATTTTGTGATGTGAAATCATTGATTAAACTTAATTTTTGTGATGAAAAGGAAAGAATCCAAGGCAAATATGTTGCATATATTGTTGTGATGCATTAATGACAAATATTGTTATTTTATACTGACATTAGTGTGATGCATTTAATCATTACATGTGGCTGAAGTTAATATTGGATGGATTATTCATTTTTTCTCTAAATATTCAAGGTATTAAGAGCTTGTAAACAAATACATGGAAGGCAAAGAGTCAAACCTATTCACTTCATATTCATATGTGGGATACAAACAACCAAAAATCTATTTCTATAAAAGATGTGATTTTGGAAGGAAAATGAGGTTAGAGAATGGATGAATGTGAGAGAGTTGATTGAACAATTATGCATTAGTTACCTAGCACTTATGAAGTTGATGTGAAGCAGATTTGAAGGGAAGAAAATGCATAAATGTAGATGGAGATATGAAAAATTTATGACGAGGTAAACCATCACATTGTTATTTCATGTTTGCATAAGGGGATGGTAGTCTTCTTTCAAGTTGAAGCTTGATAAATATCCAGTTGGAGCTGGTTGAGGTAGGAGCCTCCTATTGGTTGTAGTCTACATAAATCACATGGGAGTTGAAGCTTCCTTGCATGTTGCGACTTGAAAAAAATTGAGGTAACAACCTCCTGTAGGTTGGGGCCTACAAAAAATCAGATGTAATAAGGAGTAGGAGCTTGCCTTTGCATCAAAACAAGAATAAAATCATGGTTTTTGCCCTTTATGGGTTTCCACATATATCTGGCATTAATGTGTGTTGGTATTATGTGTTCATGTGATGGTTTGGTTTGCTTATTACTTGTTGTTCGCATATTAAATATGTTGGCCATTATTTGTTAAGTTTCTCATGTAATGTTTTGATTAATGAGTTTTAAATGGAAAGAAAATTAATGTCCATGAGTATGCTAAACTGATTCACCCCCCCTCTCAGTTTAGTCAAGTTTTCATGAGAGGGGTCAATAGTGTTAACAGGAAAAACTAAAATTCTTTAAAGATATATTGGCTCATATGGAGAAACATTTACACTATGAGGTTCAACTTCCACTGTCAGCGAGTTCACAAATAAAGAATCCTGTTACATAATTACCCCTCATAGTTAAAACCTTTTGGGTATGTACTCATCTTGAAATTTTTCTAGATCTATGTTTATTTTACTTTTTTGGAAATGAAGCAACGTTTTCTTAATCTATTATCGACAATGTAACCCTATCTTTTTGTTGCATAAACTGATACTTATTTCCATTTACAAACACTTCTAAACTGATATGTTATTTAAAATTTGATGAGATGATCGTTTATGTCTGTGTGCTTGAATTCATTTTTAGTATTTAATATATTATGCTTCATTTTTTATTGAACTTTAGGAATTGCTTCGATGCATCAAAATTATTTTTTATTTAGTGTATTGCACAACGTTGTGATTAAATGTTTAAAATGGAAAAAAGTTTAAAATTAAAGCTTCTTAGGGATCACTAGAAATCTTAGTTATAATAGTGTCAGAGCACTCAGTAATGAAATAGCCATTCACAAAATTATATTAGATTTATGCGCACTACGGATGAAGAAAGTATGATTCGATATAGTCCCTACTCTTTAACAAAATCCCCCGCACCCAATTTCTTTGCACACCCTTTCTACATAATCATTATTTCATTGTGTGAAGTGACTCGGTTTGAGAAAAAAAGCATTTCCTTTTGGTCAATTGAAAGTAATGTTGAAATGCACGAACAAATAAATAAATAATTAAAAAAAATGTTTATTTGGCTATCGGACCAATTTATTTAATTAAAGTTGTTGTTGTTGTTTCTTTTCTTTTTTTTTTTAAATGTGTTTTTAAATTTTGGAAAAACGCAAAGTATCTAAATGATATATGTAGAGTGTATACAAAGGCTTCATTTTGCTTCACATGCATTCTCGCACATTCGTATTGCGAAAATTACAATGTCAAGTATAACCATTTCATTATTAAAACAATATAAACATAACTACAAATGTAAATTGTGAAGATAAAGTAATTGCTTGTTTTGTTTTACCAATAAAAACATTATTGTGGAACAAGAAAAAATGTGTATCAAATAATGTAAAAGTTGATGATTTTCAGTTTGGGTGTGGAGATTTCCACAACTGTTCATATTGTTTGAATCTTTCAGAATCAAATAGTGTAGGAGTTTTCCCTGTCCGAGGAGGAATTTGATTTTAAAGATTTTATTCTGTGTTTTGTGAAGCTATTTGACCTAATATCTTTTATGCATAGCTTTTTTGGTTCAGTGAAATTCCACATCTCTGCACTTACTTTGTATCAAAATTGAAGTTTGAATATTGGCACCAAATGTGTCACATGGGTAAATGTATACGGACATATGGGACATTGTGGGGTAAACTTGTTTATTCCTTACTCTACATAGTCATTTTCCCGCACATCTATTTTGGTATACAGGAAAAAGTTGTGCAAGTTCACAAAGAGAGAATCTTATTACATAATTACCCCTCATAGTTAAAAGCTCCTGGGTTAAAAGCTCTTGGGTATGTACTGATCCTGAAATATTTCTAGATCTATGTTTATTTTACTTTTTTGGAAATGAAGCAACTTTTTCTTAATTTATTATCGACACTATAATCCTATTATTTTTGTTGCATAAACTGATACTTATTTCCATTTACAAACACTTCTAAACTGATATGTTATTTAAAATTCGATGAGATGATCGTTTATATCTGTGTGCTTGAATTAAGTTTTAGTATTTAATATATTATGCTTCATGCTTTATTGATATTTGGGAATTTCTTCGATGCATTAAAAATATTTTTTATTTAGTTTATTGCACAACACCATAATTAAATGTTTAAAATGGAAAAAAGTTTATAATTAAAGCTTCTTAGGGATCACTAGCAATCTTAGCTATAATAGTGTCAGAGCACTTAGTAATGAAATATCCATTCACAAAATTAGCTTAGCTTTAAGTGCACTATGGATGAAGAAAGTATGATTCAATATAGTCCTTGCTCTTTAACAAAATGCCTCGCACCCAGTTTCTCTGCACACCCTTTCTGCATAGCCAATATTTCATTGTATGGAGCGACTCGGTTTGCGGAAAAAAGCATTGCATTTTGGTCAATTGAAAGTAATGTTGAAATGCACGAACAAATAAATAAATAATTTAAAAAAATGTTTATTTGGCTATCACATCAATTTATTTAATTAAAGTTTTTTTTTTTCTTTTTTGTTGATGAATGTGTTATTAAATTTTGGAAAAACGCAAAGTATCTAAACGATATATGTAGAGTGTATACGAAGCCCTCATTTTGCTTTGTATCCATTCTCACATATTCGTATTACGAAAATTACAATGTCGAGTATAACCATTTCATTATTAAAACAATATAAACATAACTACAACTGCAAATTGCGAAGATAAAGTAATTGCTAGTTTTGTTCTACCAATAAAAACATTATTGGGGAACGAGAAAATATGTGTATCAAATAACGTAAAAGTTGATGATTTTTAGTTTGGGTGTGGAGATTTCCACAACTATTCATATTGTTTGAATCTTCTGGAAATAAATAGTGTAGGAGTTTTCCCTATCCAAGGAGGAATTTGATTTTAAAGATTTTATTCTGTGTTTTGTGATGTTTAATCTATTTTGTGAAGTTGAGTGACCTAATATCTTTCATGCATATCTTTTTTGGTTCAGTGAACTTCCACATCTCTGCACTTACTTTGTATCAAAGAATTTGATTCTAAAGATTTTATTTTGTGTTTTTTGATGTTTAATCTATTTTGTGACGTTGAGTGACCTAATATCTTTTACGCATATCTTTTTTGGTTAAGTGAACTTCCACATCTCCACACTTACTTTGTATCAAAATTGAAGTTTGAATACTGGCACCAAATGTGTTGCATGTGTAAATGTATACGAACATATGGGACATTGTGGGGTAAACTTGTCTATTCCTTGCTCTACATAGTTGTTTTCTTGCACATCTATTTTGGTGTATATAAAAAAGTTGTGCGTAGATTGTCATAGCAATCATGCATAAGAGTGCACCAAAACGTCTACGCAGAGAGTGCATGTGCAAAGAAAGGAACGTAAATAGCTTCACACATGCTACCTTTTCATACTTTGGTAAACAAGCGTCAGTTACAATGTAAATTATTGTTGCAATGTTCAATTTCAGAATGTCTAATAACAACGTAAACTTTGAAACGGGAACTAATACTGTTACCCGTTTCGTAGAGAGCAAAAAATTGACCCGATTTTGAAAAGGGGAGATGCAAAGCACACATATATTTTTTAAAGCATAGTTTTTGGCACTTTAAATAACCGATACAATTACCTGTTTCGTTGGGGTAGTAAAAACGTGACCTGATTTTGAAAAGTGGTGACGCAAAATACACTTCCTTTTTTTGGGAACATATTTTTGACACTTCAAATTTTCTTATGTATCAAATATAAATATTTGTTTCTAAATGTTAGTGATTTTCATGCTGATTATGAAATGTGTTGATGCAACATACCCTTTTTTAG